>BMAW01104922.1:127728-177889 GCA_019974015.1 Nephila pilipes
ATAATTTATATATAAAATTCAATAATTTATATATAAAATTCAATAATATTATTTTTGATTATATCAATTAACTAGATAAAACATTTATTAATATTCTTTTTTTGTATTAATATTATTTGATTAATTATTAATATTGTTTTGAGATCAACAAATCTATGAAAATTTAAAGAAATTATCCAAATTATATCAAAAGAAAAGGTTGACTTAATGTTTCAGAATATTTAAAAATTCATTGAAGATTATTTTATGAAATAATTGAGCTAAATTATCAAAGTTTTCGTCTTAATAGTTTTCCACTTTGATACACATTTCGTTAAATGCTGAAACGCTTCTACTTTTGGTTACACATCAGATTACCGGAGGCTGTCCTCTCACTTTTGTATCAAGTCAGTTGTAGGAAAGCGTCTAAGCTAATACAAATGGTTACATTGTTTAAACTGTAAATTGGTGCTGCGACAGTGGTGACACATTTCCCCCTATTTTCGAAATAACTATATTGCTACCTAAATTGTTATTGAATGCCTTTCGAGGGTTAAAATTAGGTCTCTTTTTCGAAATTACTATTTAGCAGGTGAAGTTTGAAATACATAAGGAAATAATGCATATCACTTAGAATCTAAAGAAAATATTCATCGGGTAAAAGAATAACAGTGATTAACATGGCGCTAAATCATCAAAACAGAGTATTTTAAAACATGCTTATACTCCAATAAAACACAACTTTTTAGAATGAACTATTGTTATTTTATTGAGCTAAATAAGCTCACATAACTTAAGAGGTATTTAAATGTAAATTATTTCTGATCCATTACCTTCCACTGCTTTTTCTAAAGAATGAGACAAAGAAGCTTACATCATTTATAACGAATCAACAATAAGAAAAACTCAAATCTGTCAGTGTCACAAATGATTATATAATCATTCATATGCACTCGCTCAGTATCGTACTAATGAAAAATCAGCTTTTTCGTACCGAAGCATATCGATTAAAACAACTTTTATATAAAAATATATATAAGAAATTATTTAAAAAATAATATAAAATAAGCTGTTTCATTTAATATAACTTTTGCCTACATTTCTTTTTACTTGATATCATTCTTCTGAACGAAATTTGAAGTATATTTTGAAATTCGAATTGAAGTTTGAATTGAAATATTAATTTTTAAGGATGTAAATTAAAATTTGTGTTATTTTTTTATTAATATGTATTTTAAAAATTGATATATATTAGGGCTTAAGAACATGTTCATTTTGAAAATTGAATTTTTTTATAAGAAACAGTAAATAGGATAAAATATTGACAATTATGTATTAAATCTCTAAAGTTAAGCTGTTTACATAAAAAAAAATAATAATAAAATAACAACAAAGGAAGAAATGATCAATTTCTTTAGTTATTGATAAAATTATTTTCAAGATTTAGAAACTCTTTATCTTAGTGATTACGCATGAAATAAATTATATAAAATAGACTAAATTAATTAATTAGAATAACTGAAGGAATTTGGTTGTTGTAAAGAGAAATTTCAAAGCCCATAACCTAATATTTTCAGTCATTATTTCAAACGACATTCATATTTGCTTTCCTTATTAAGTTTTCTTATAATTTAAAACAATTTATTTTAATTGTATTTTTAAGTTGTGTTTCTCCCCTAAATATGTTTTCTCTCTCTTTTTAAGTACTTTCTTTTATTTAATTAAAAAAAATTCTACATTTTGATGGTAACTTATTACATACATGATATTTAAAAAAAACTCTACTCGTTTTTTGCTCGAGGCTTCGAAACCCAAAAAAGTAACTTCTTCAAAAGTATTTTTAGAAAACAAGATTTAAACGTCATTGCTATTGCCTAGAAACTGGAATTATATATATATATATATATATATATACATAATCACATTATTCAAATACTTATATATGTCAATGTTTGTTTTCAAATGTAATATGTATGTAATCAAAGCATTAGAACAAACTTACTGATAACACATTAGATAAGAGCTTAAGTATAGATAATAACAGTTGGTCATTTTCTTAATTACAATAAGTTAGAAGAGTTATATAGTCAATTTTTTACATTACATTTTGTTTATTTTAAAAACTATTAATAATTTTTTAAAATTTTATCATTATTATTATTATTATTATTATTATTTGATATTTTGTGAACGTACTTTTACATTTGAGTTTTAATAATTACATATAAATGTAGTCTATTTTGCATAGATATGCATTTTTCAAAATATAATTGCTTTGTTTAAGTATTACAGCATTGGAATTCGAAAATTAAATCAGTAATTTGATATTTTTTTAAAAATTAAAATGTATATACCTTTTTTTAATAAACTAATACTCCGTACTAAGATAAACACGCTTCTAAATAATGGAAATTTGAGCTTTGAATTAATTCAGAATAAGCTCAACATTTATTATTTTATTACATAAAAGAAAAGCAAAAGCATATCACGAAAAGAGATGATGAAGTATTAGTTTAGGAAATAAAACATGCAAGTCAACAAGATGTCCGCAAGAGTATTTTATTTAAATGCTTATATTTTACAAGTGTTAATGTACATTTCAATTCATTTGTTACGCGTCAAAACTAGAAAATTATGCTCAATAGTTCTGTCTATAAGAAGAAAAAAAATTATTAATGCAATTATAACTTGCTTGTCATCAAAAAGGCTCTGGTAACTCTCTTATTTCTGTTTATTTTTTTCCAAGCTTATCTTCAACTTTTTTCTTCAAGATAAAAGAAAAATCTCTGTAGTATTTACTTTATTAGAATCATCGGTACATCGTGAACTAAGAATTTCACACATTTGTCTGAGCGCATCCGTCTGTCATCGTTTTGTCGACAGACAACTGTTCCCTTTTTGTATATTTACGACAGCTTTGATATCTAGCCTTTACAGATTGAGATAAAACAGAAAACGTTGCTTTTTCGGGATATGATTATCTCCATTGAAATCTAAGCTTTGAAATCCTACTTCCTGCCAAAGAACTCACGAACAGACCAGCATGACGAATAAATTCCATCACATTTATTTATTATGATTGGTCTGAAACAGTTATACAGACGACTTGTTGTCTAGAGCAAATTCTAGATGAAAAATTCCAATTAGCGCTGACTGAAAAATAATTTTGAGTAGTGCTAGTTATTAATACTACGGACAATGCTATTATGTGTAAATCTAAAAAAGCTGTGTATTAAAGAATAGTTTTCAACGCTCCTTCATTTGAGCCGGATGCTCCTCAGATTGCTTATGTTCGAGAATTAATTTATTAACTGTTAATGTCAAATAGAGAAACGTTCTAGTGCTTCATCTTATTTTTTTACTGATAGTCAGTTTCCGCAATTTTTCGAACCGTTGTAGAAAATTATCCATCAGAAAAGTTTAAGGTATCTTGTTTCAATAAATTACTAAATTGTTTCATTAAATGAATAAACCTGCTTTCTTAATACAATTTAATTGGAAGAGGTTTTAATTTAATATTTCAGATGGGCTGAATCTTATAGTAACTGAGATGGTAGCTGCTATGATTAAGGAATTTTTTTTGTCACCAGGAATCATGAGTAATCATCATCAGAAATATGTCAGATATTACAAAAGCGTTATTCATTGTGAAAATAGAAAAAAAAAGAAGATAAGATGGTGGGTGGATAAATACAAAAAATACACATGTTATTAATAGGCAAAAAATGTTCTGTATAAAATCTATAATATAATAAAAAAGTATCAACGAGATTAAAAATAATTAAATTATTTGATGATTGACCTGTAATTACTAATATTGTGTGTTAGATGTTTTAAGTAGATGAAATTGGTAACAAAAGCTTTTAAGATTTTGATTTCAACTCCATTGGATGAAATTTCGATTACAAAGTTATTAAGAATCCCCATGATGATGAAGAAGAAGGGAGGGGGAACTAAATGATTAACAGCGAAGAAAAAAATGAAGAAAAAAAATCCCATTACTAATTACATAATATTTGCTGTTGAGTTCCCTAATTTTGGCATTATTTATTAAATTAGTAAACTTTTGAATAGTTTTAGAAATCGTGAGGTTAACTCGTGTTTTTGTTATATTATTTTACACACGATTCTATTATATTCAACCGATTTTACTTCATCCAATGGGCCAATGTTCACGTTCCGAAACTCAAGAAATTGATGAGAGCTTGTGATGAATTATCCTCGTTCTCAGTGAGAGAAATTATTACTCATTAATGATTAGCCAAAATCTCTAACCAGTTCATTCAAATCTTTGAATAATTAATAATCAAAATAAACTAAATATGTGGAATTGATAAGTTAACTCGCACTAAAGAAATAATTCTAATATTCATATCTATTTATCTCGCAGACTCTAATACCAGGATCCGAGTCAAGTATAAACGCTCTGAATGCCATACTGTTCGAGCCTTTATTGCGATCCTATAACTCTCTCTAATTCCTCTATCTCTTCATCCCTATTCATAACACCTCTTCTTAAATAGTAATGCTCATTTGTATATATCATGGCTCTTTCATAAGACTAGATTGCCATATCTAACATCTTAGTAACTCCATCCCTGAGGTGAGTTAAAGGGAAACGTGCGTGAGAATTCAATACAAACTGCATTTTCTAGTGGCCTTTATAAACGTTTTCACTAAGAGGTAGAGAAGACAGATAAAAGAATACTTAAGAGATTATTTGAGTTGTTACCGAGAGTGAAAAACATTGCAGTTCTGATATATACGAGTAGTCTCGGACCTTTTATTGATAAAACGAGTCAGGATTTAGATTTAGACATAGTACTTGTTGCAACTTGTGTTTTAAATCCCCTACTCATATATTGAATATACCGTTCATCTTACAGCGACTCTCTTCAACAACAACGCCATAAGTTAAAACTCCTTAATAACTAGCCCGAGAGAGACATCTCTCTCTTAGCCTAGTTGGTAAAGGCGCAACTAAAAATGACCGATTAACACTTTTATTCGGACCCATTAGTTCAGGGTACAAAACAACGCTAATATCCAAGGTCAGACAACTCTTTATCTCCCCCTCTACGCGGTAGAAAAGCACTTTTGAGGCTTATTTTTGTTATTCATCTCAAGTTGAGAGCTGTAAATACGTTTTCTGCATTAAAAAAAAAGCACGTTTTTAATCTGATTACTTATGAGACTCTCACATGAATTCTGTAAACTTTATAGGCAACTATTTAATAGAAACTACGTGGACCCTACTAAATGAAGGGGCATCTGTTGTTAAAGATGAGAAATGTGATCTGCTAAATTATTTTTTGTTTCAGATAACAGGTACCAAAATGTTCTAAAATTATAATTCCCAATTAAACTCATTTCTATTGATTCCATATTTACATATGAATCCTTATAAAAACATTTCTTTTCAGCAAATGATGATCGAATTGGACGGTGGTTGCATAATTCAAGATAATCATTTCTTTCTTCGTATATGTGCATATGTGTTTTGTAATGAAAGAACTTAATAAAATAAATGATACGAGTATTTTCATTATATCATGACATTTGTAAGTGATTGATTTTCGAAGTTTTCTTTATGTAAATACGAAGTACTTATGTAAATTGGCAAATATATTTTGCTGGAAAATTTTTACAATATGTCTTTAAAAATACGCAACATAAAACTTAAAGATTAATTTATTGGATCATCAAAAATTTTACAATATCTTAATTTATACAAATTAACAATAAAACGTATGCTAAAGGTTTCTTAAAATTTTATGAAGAAATCAAAACTTAATTATTTTTAATAATTTAAGAAATTTAATAAATGTCTTATATTAATTAGAAAAAAATCTTTCCCGTTTAAAATTGGGTTTATTTCTCTTATGAATGTTATAAATTCGAAAATTTTTTAAAATGTTGGAATATATTTTCTTCACCTAAAAAACTTTAAACAGATAAATCAGGCATAAAAGCTTTCAAAAATCAAATTTATTTCTGTTAATACGGTTCATTTCAAAAATTACTATTCTAATGTTATAAAAATTTCTACGGTAAGATATTTTTTTCACTATTTTGTTCTTCAAATACTTGAAAAAAAGCTTGATTATTTGAAAGAGTTTCAAATTTAGCTACTCATTAAAAATCGTATCGAAATTTAAGAGGAGTTTTAAGAATATCCTTTCAAAAAAATAACTGCTATATTTTCTTAAATAATTATGAAAAAGAATTATGCTTAAATATTAAGTATTACTTTTTGAAAGGATATTGTAAGTTTTTATTTTCTTCCAATAATTATATTTCTCTTAGAAATTGATAGCATACGAAAAATGTAAAATTATGCTTAAATTTATTTTGATGTTTTTAAGTACCAAATGGTGAACATGACAATTCGGTTGCACGTAAATCCTTTTAGGGAAAGAATTGATTACATGGCTGAAGATATATTTACTATTTTCACGTAGATATTGGGGGGGAGGGGAATAAGGTTGAATAGAAAACGTAATAAATCGTTGAATAACGTCATTTATTAACAGACTAACAACAGCTTTACTTGGCTTGGAGTTTATATATTACATAAGAGTATTTTAGAGCACTGCTATGGAAACGTAAAGAACATTCTGCAAGGTTTTAGAAATTTTTGAAGGGAATAATAAAACAAAACTTGGAGTGTATTTTTAATGTTATCAACTCTGGGTTTTGAAATCGGGATCTCTCTTTCTCTCTCTCTCTGTAGACGAGCTCTTCACCTTTGCGCCATCGGCGCTTGTAGGCTTCGTGGTATTGCTCTCCCTTGAAAAACAGCGTCCCGCTGTTTTAGAATTCTGTGGTAATGTGCTCTGTAGAGTGATTATGTGCTCTCGTCTGCGAGCGTGTCATAGTTCCTGAATAGATAAGACAGGATTAAGACTTTCTTCGGTGGCTGGATGCCCTTCCTCTAGGATTAAGATTGTCAGAAGCGGTAGAATCATCCGGAAACTGGATCTGTGCATCGGGATCATAGTAGGGCTTCATTCGAAGAACGTGTACTACATCTACTGTCCGTCGGCATCGTGAACTGGGATCAAAGTCATGAACTCGATATGTTACTTCAGATAGTCATCATAGGACTTGATAAGGGTCATAGTATCTTTTAAGTAACTTTTCTGACAGACTAGTTTTTCATACAGGTGTTAAAACCCATACGAGGTCTCCAGATTTATAGAAGACTAGTCGATGTTTGGAGTCATTCCGCTTTCGATTTTTTTCTTGTGCTTTCGAGGTTCGTAATCTCGCCAGCTGTCTAGAGATTCTTTGGCTCTTGAAAGTAATCTATTGATGTACTCGCCTTCGGTTTCTTCAGCGTGAATCGAGAACATTGTTTCAGGTGTCGTCTCGCCTTCATGCCCATGCATGAGATAAAACGATGTGAACCTAGTTGTGTCCTGCTTTCCGATGTTGTATGCAAAAGTAACGAAGGGCAATATTTCATCTTAATCTTTCTTCTCGACTCGATGTACATAGATAGAATGTCTATTAATGTTTTTAAAGCACTCTGTTAACCCGTTAGTTTGAGGATGATATGCAGTCGTCATTCGGTAGGTAACATTGCAGAGGTGATCAAGTTCCGCAACTAGTTTCGAATGAAACACTTCCCCTCGGTCTGTAATGATGACTCTTGGAGCTCCGTGTTTTAAGATGATGTCCTCAAGGAGAAACTTGGCTACTTCCAGAGCTTCAGCTGTAAGTAATGCCTTCGTGATGGCAATAAGGGTTAAGTAATCAGTACAGACAATGATCTATTTATGACCCCTCAGTGACTATGGAAATCGTCCGAGCAAGTCTATCCTGATCCGATGGAAATATGCGATTATAGGAGGGATAGGTACTAGAAGACCGGCCTACTGGCTTGTTTTCTAGTACATTTCTTCGTTGGCATTAATGGCAGGGCATAATGTATTGATATTTAATGCGATAGAGAACTGACCGATAGAATCGTTTCTTCCCTATGTAATACGTTCTGACGAATCCTAAGTGGCCTGCTGTAGGTGCGTTATGAAAATATTGATGTATATATTTGCGTATATGTCTCGGAATGACATGTAACCACATCTTTCCATCTAGGTCAAAGTTCTTTTTGCAAAGTATCCCATCAATTAATTCATAAGTTGTTTTAATTGTTTCTAATTTTTCTGTTGAGGAGATAATTTTTTCGAGTTTTGAATCTTTCCTTTGTTCGGCCGCTAAGTCAGAGAAAGAGTCAGGTCAAGAACGTCCACTTCTTCAGAGAAGTCAATGTTTTCTTCAATCAGATTGAGAGAAAGGTTGTCAGCGTCTTTATGCTTTTTACCACTCCGGTATATAAAGGACATGTCATATTCTTGAAGGCCCAAAGCCCATCTTGCTAATCTTCTCGAAGAGTCTTTAGCGCTATTTAACCAACACAGAAAATGATGATCTATCACAACATTAAATTGCTTCCCGAAAAGGTACGGCCACAATTTGTGCACTGCCCATACGACAACAAGATATTCCCTTTCAGATGAGGAATATTTCCCCTATGCTTTTGAAAGTGTACATGTGGTATATGCAATCATTTTCTCTCGTCTACCTTGTAATTGTAAAAGAACTGCGCCTATTCCGTAACCACTAGCATCTGTATGTAGAGACGTGGGAACCATCTCGCCTATCAGTCCTAAAACAGGGTCAGAAGTCAGTGCTTTCTTTAACTAGCGAAAGGCAGTGCAATTTTTGAATTCCCTTTCAGCTGCTCTTGAAGTGCTTGAGCGTGATAGCAAAAATCTTTAATGAAATAGTGATAATAAAAACAAAATCCCAAAAAGCTTCTGACGACATGTATATTTTTTGTGGTGGGAATACAGCTGACAGCTTTTATCTTGTCCGGGTCAGGCTGAACACTATCTTCTGAAACAAAATCAGTCCACAAAACGTCCACGAAAAAGTACACGTTTGCCAAGCAGAAACTTTCATCACATTTATTGTACTTCGCTAATCGGTCATATTCCTTAAGCCACTTGTTTGGGTCTCGGCCATGGTCTCCACGAAACCCAGAGATATTTATGACTTGTTGCATTTATGATGTTATAATCATGGGTTTGAATTCCGCGGCTATCTCTTTTGACGTATTTGTGCTTTTTAGGTGCAGGATAGAGCTCGAATTCAGAAGGAATACTTTGCACCTGAATACTTCTTCTTAATGTAGTAATCGGATGAGGTAGTCGTTGTATTCGGCGCCTACACACACACTAAAATGTGAAGTAGATATTGGAGCACGTTGTATTTTACGCACAATAGATGACTGAATAATGTGATTTATTAACAGACTAAGAACAGCTACACTTGACTGAGAACTCTCTAAGACTGAGACACATGGGTTTAGATATTACATGAGAATATTCCAGAATACTGCTCTGGAAAAGTAAAGAATATTCTGGAAGGTTATAAAAATTACAGAAGAAAAGACAGAACAATTAAACAAAACTTTAACGTGCAACTTCAATCTTTTCAACAACTAGTTTTGAACCCGAGAACTATTGCTCTGTAGACGAGCGCTTTGTCTCTGCGCCATTGGCGCTTGCAAGGTTTGAGGCACTATACTTCAAATTAAATGATGATTACTCACATTATAATATTTTTCATCCTTTTCACATCCAGCCAGTGCTTAAGTGAGGAAAAAATACTTTCACAAAATTGAAATATTTTTTAAATCTATCTTTACATTAAGGTAAATAAATCTATCTCCCTGCTAACATCTCCCTGCTTCTGACTATCGATGATTATTGATCACTTAAAATACACACACTTAAGGGATTGAAGAAATTAAAAACCTTCCAGCCAAAGATTCTAAAATATTCTTAATGCGCCTGCCTTACACAACATTCTCAAAGAATTCGTAATAGTCTACCACGTAATAAATATTCCATAAAAATAAGACCTCGACACGCGAGTAGGTGCCAAACTCTTTTCTAATCACTGAGGTAATTGTAAGAATATTCCCAGTACAAACTCCAGTAAGTCGCGTTAGATGCGGAGAATAGTTGAAAATGAGAGAGTGAAAGAGTTTAGAAGAAGAAAGAAAGAGAGGGGAAAAAATTCTTAGCCAAAAGGAAGGAAGGAGTGTTTCAAGGTAAGGAGTGAAAAGAGAGCGAAAGAGAGCACCAGCTGTAGAAGATAATGACCAGAGCCTTACACAAATGAAATCACGGGGAATCTGTTACGGGCCACTCTTGGAATCTTAATGACATTAAAAGTTAGAAAGACTGCAGAAAAGGAGGGAAGAAGCTAAAAAAGGGGAAAAAGTTCTTACATTGGCTCCGAGAGTACTTTTCAAGAAGGTGGAAGGGGAAAATAAATGCGGGATAATTAAGTTATGCTTTCGCGGGAAAAGCCTGCTGTGATAGCTCGAACACTTGGTTGTTGGGAGCACTCTTATTTTCTTACGGTTTAATATCTCCCTCCTTAAGGATGACTCATTAATTCCACGATTATTAGTTTTAACTTGGTTATTTTTCTTTGCTTCTTAATTGACCTTCTGGTGCGAAACGACAACGGATCCGTACCGCTTCTAGTTAACTTTCATACCTGATACTTCTTTTACTGTTACAAATTATATCAATAACATCCTTCAAAGCTTTCTTGATTCTAGTTCGCTTTTTTGTTTGTAGTTGTTTTTAACTGTGCAAGTAAGAAATTTGAGTAAGTATTGGTTTTAACTGATAATAAAGAATTTTACATCAGCTTATAGTTAGGAAATTGCACGTCCGACAGTCATTTTATATATCTAATAAATTACTAAATTGTCTTTGTGCTAAATCGTCAAACAGTTCAAGAAATAAATGAGAGAAATGCGTTCATGATTTTGTTCTGCAAAGTTAGGATTTTAAATAGTCTATCAAGTGT
The DNA here is from genome assembly GCA_019974015.1 of Nephila pilipes. Classification (NCBI taxonomy): domain Eukaryota; kingdom Metazoa; phylum Arthropoda; class Arachnida; order Araneae; family Nephilidae; genus Nephila; species Nephila pilipes. Next base: position 138,604 of record BMAW01104922.1, read on the forward strand.
GTTTCGTGATTTTTAGGTTAAAAGAGCAAAAGTGACAACTGTAAAACTCATGAGTTGCTTCATCCTAGATATCTGTTTCTGTGGGAATAGTATTTTTTTTAAAAAATTTTTCTTGAAAATGAATTAAATGAGATTAAAAATTGGTTTGAAAGAGATATATATTACGCTATTAACTAAAAATGTATACATTATATGTTATAAGAAATATATATAAATGAAGGTATTAGGCAATTCACATTAGACCATAAAAAAGAACTGTATTTAAGTATTCAAGAACGACTTTCTTTTCATTCAGTATTATATTTACGCATAATGATAATCAACTTATTTTAATCATTTGAACACTTAATGCGAAAGGAATTAAAAACTTGTTTTGTCGTAGAATTCATATAGAAACGTAGGTCATAAAAATCTTAAGCTTTTTCTATAACACATCGACTGGAAAAATTATTCTGCATCATGGGTATGACACATTCTGAAGAGAGAACTCTCATCTCATGTAAGTGCCTTGATCTCAAAAACAAATATTTGGTTAGCAGTGAGGGATATACGCAGAAAGCATTTTTAAAAAATTACAAGCATTTTCCTTTCTGTCATAAGAACTTGATCTGCTTCCCGATGTGATGTAATAGGTACAATAAAATTTTGGAAATGATTCTACGGCATACACAAACACTGAATGAGAGTTAACACTTTCCCTGAGATTGTCAAACTTAAGTTCTATTTATAAAATAATAGAGTAAACAGATTGAAAAGACTATGACGCAGGGGTAGAAAAACAATACATGAAGTTAATTTAATTAGGATCTCTATGGGGAAGATAAAATTGAAAACCTCGTTCTTTCAAATATGCATTAAACTGATAATACAACTAAACCTCGCAATAGTCAGCCTGGGATATAGTGAATTTTTTCAGTGACAACTGAAAAGATTCACTATATCCCAGTTGAATTCATATTTAACTAATGCTATTTAAAACACTTTCAGTGAACTCCGAGAGAAATAAAATTCCACTTATAATGAATCAAAATTTAACTTTCACAGATTTTTTCCTCAGTTTTTCAATGATAATTTACAAATATATGTACTGTTCTTTCCCTCTTCCTTCGTTTATCATAAATAACCATATATCCTCCAACTGATAAACCGCACTTCTCTTTCCCCACGTTTCCTCCTCTTCTCGCCATTTTTATAAATCCATTGGCCAGAAACATGGTAGAACTGATTACAGAGGTATCGTCTGATGTCACACTTTTTTCTATCTCAAGACCCTGGTTTCATATCCATTTGAGAGCTTCGGACTGAGCATACATTTTGACATCTCAGCAGTATTCTGACACAAATCGCAAAAATGACGAATTCTATTAAGAGTAAAGCATTTTCAGTTTAATGTAAAATAAAAGTAATCGAACGTATTGAAGATGGAGTTAGTCAATCGGCGATATGCAAAATATTTTCCTTATAAAAAAAATCCACAGTTTCTAACATATAGAAAAAAACGTAGTGGGACCATTACTTCTCACAGGATGGAATAAACAAGTTGCTACAGGATGAAAAAGAGAATGCAGAAGCTCTTTTAAAGTGGTTAATGGCTTTATATATGTATATATATATATATATATATATATATATATATATATATATATATATATATATATATATATATATATATATATTAAAAACTATTCTTCAGATAAGCAAGACTAAGAGCCTTTACTCTTACTTTTGTTAATATTAAGCTGGGTCTATAATCATTAGCTTATAGTGTTAGGCTGTCCTGAGACAAAAGATCAGGTTGTATAAACAACAACTCTTTATTTTACACTTTTCTATCGAGTGTCATCTCTCTCGCTTACATTAGTTCTGAGACTCAGTAAGTCTGAGGGATTATGTGTGCGCCTACACTCGCCTTTACAAAAAGGAACGCCCCTACAGGTGGGCTTTAAGCAGATAACACAAATATAAATATATATATATATATATATATATATATATATATATATATATATATATATATATATATACTGAAAATTTATGAAAGAATAATTTAAAATTTTTAAAAAGACAAAAACCCAGAAAGAAATGTAAGAATGAAAGAAAAAATAAATGAAAATATGGAACCCAGCAAGTCAAAAAGCAATTTCGGACTGAGGACCGAATAAGCGGGGTTAAACAAGTTTAATGGTATCAACCTTCCCCCTTTGCGACTTGGTAGGCTGAATTGGGAAATCCAAATTACAAAAGAGTTCAATGATTAAAAGATGCAAAAAAGTTCAGCGATAAAATCTACAAAAATAAAATCTATAATTCTAAAAATTATCAACAAATCAAAATATAAAAATTACGTACAAAAATTCAAAGAAATGAAGATTCAAATATGTGAGTAGTAAGACGGAATTTTCTTTAAGCTTCAAGATGGATATCACATACTCAAAATGAAAAAAAATATAACACGTCATCACCATATACGAGGACATGAGCCACGAGCTCGCGACCATGACCATTCGATCATGGTCATGAATACTACTCCCTCTAAAGCAAGTATCAAATCATAAAATTCTCGAATGCCATTTTTGTGATTTATCGACCTAAAAGAATGTTAAAAATATCTGCTAAACACTAACTAAATTTGATAATGTGTATATATAGCTATGCGATTTAAAAGGATGTAGGTCTATATATATATATATATATATATATATATATATATATATATATATATATATATATATATATATATATATATATATATATATATATATATATACACATATATGTGTGTATGTATGTATATATATATATGTGTGTGTGTATGTATGTATGTATGTATATGTGTGTGTATATATATATATATCCACTTAAGTTAGCCTTATAACTTAAAATACCTAGACTTTGCCTTGATTAAAAAATTTTCAAAAAATAAAGCGACATACGAAGGGGGTTCAAAAAGTACCTGTTTCTGACGACAGGTAGCGTTGTAAAGGAAAGCTGGTGTTGCCATCTCTTAAACGGTGCCAGAATAAATTTGACATTGTTTCATAGATTATTTTTTATTTGGCTGTAATATATATGACGCCTGTTGGCAAGAGAAAATTGTAGTGCCTCCTCCTTGTGTCGAAGGGAAAGTTTGCTAGTGTATTACGAGAGATGCGACCTGTTCTTACGAATGAGAGGTAGGGGCGGAACTCCGAGATGTGTAAACAAATGTTGTTTGCTATTTGTTAAACACCACGGAATCTTCTTTACATACCCTATTGACATTACTGAATCATCTAGCAAGAAAGATAGAAGCCATTACACACATTCAATTTCGCAGAACAAAAACTGGATTTATGAATTTGGAAATAAGTAGAATTTGAAACGCCGGAGAAAAATGAGCGAAAGTGCTTTTGTTTTGTCGGAAGGTATCGAAGGAAATTTCTGCTGTGGAACGAGAACAGTTCTTCACAACCAAAACGTACGTTTTGGTTGTGAGGAACTGTTTTAAAGAATTTAGAAGGGGAAAAAATGGATTTTATTGCTGGAGGAAGGAAAGATGTATAATATGTTGCTACAGAGATATGCATCAAGGACGTACGATATGACAATACTGATATTAATCAAAACCATAACTGACCCGGAAGATTACGATGAAGAGTTTACTAGAGAAATGTTCGCAGTAGCTGAAGAACGAAGAAAAGGAGAATCAGAATAAAGGATAAACAGAAGAGAAAAAGAGGATAGAAAAGCTAGAATTAGAAAGTAGAATAGAAGATTCAGAATTCCAGTTACAAAAAAAAATGCCTCTAATAATAGAAAGAAGCCGATGCTTATTTGGAATCGAGCATAGTACTGAGTATCAAGAAGAAAAGGGAAAGAAAGAAGAAATACATGTGAATATACAAATACAGAAAGAAAAAGCAATTCCGTTTGATAATGACAATTTTAAAGAAACTTCACGTCAGAGAGACCTTAGAAAGGATTGCGGATTACACCAGGAAGACCAAAGAAACCATCAACATACATTCAAATCCTCTAAGAACGAGGATTACAATGAAGGAGAAAAATTGATGGTATCGTGAACCACGTCTTAACTCGTTGGGGATACGGAAAAGGAACTCCCCCATGGACGACCAGTTACATTATAGAGTTAATACGTGTGGAAGAACTGTTTGTGTAAATAATTTTTATGACATTCTCGGTGTCGGAACAAAGAAGAAAAGGGTGAAACTGGACATATTTCGAGCAGCTAACCCCTCCCCCCCCCTCTGCACATAGGGCACTATGGGTATCTTGGGTGAAACATGGTACTGAAAAAAAAAACCCTTTACGTTCAGCAGTGTAGGAATGACCCTTTGCGAGTAGTATATTAAAGTGTATGATAGTTAGCTTTTTAAAGTGTTTGATTATTAGTATTTCAAAACTGTATGAGAATTAGTATTTAAAGTGTAGGAAAACTGATATTTTGAAGTGCATAACAATTAAGATTTTTATGAAGCCTTAAATTAGAATTGATTCTTTAAAAAAGTGGAATTATGTTTATCTGTGCATAGTGGAATTATAGCAAATGCTTCTTGAAATAAATGTATAAAAGAGTGATGATTATGAAAAAGAAAAAAGATGAACAAAATTTGACAAAGTAATATGCTCATCGAATATTTTGTTTTTATTTACTATATTATTTGAAATAGAAGGCGACACTGATTTCTGTAAAAGTATGCTGATTGTTATTCTTTTAAGCCACACATATTGCAGTATGTTTTATGTGTTCTTAGTTTATGATGTATGTTTGATTTTGGTTTTATTTTATTTGTAAATATTTAGAGCAAGTAGAATTGTCAATAATTTAACATTTAATATAATGTGTGTTTTATGGCCACAGTCGTCATATATGTATTATAATGTCAGATAAACGATTGCGTGTCATTTACTTCCTCCATCTTTTATCTTGGGGGAAGGATGTAGTATATATGACGCATGTTGATGAGAGAAAATTGTAGTGCCTCCTCCTCGTGTCGAGGAGAAGGGTTGTCAGTGTATTACGAGAGACGCAATCTGTACTCACGTGTGAGAGGTAGGAACAGAGCGAACTCCGAGAAGTGTAAATAAATGTTGTTTGCCATTTGTGTTAAGAACCACGAAGTTATCCTTATGCCCTATTGACATTATTGAATTATCCAGCAAGTAAGTAAATAGCTATCACACTGGTATTCATTCGATGTGAAAGCAAAACTTGATTGCAGCCACATCCAGTTGTCACCGTCATTTTGCGTCAATATGTGGATTCATCATTACAAACACAAAAAATAAAATAATAAGAATGGATTGCATCTGGTGAATCTGCTCCAAAGAAGACGAAGGCGGTTTGATCGGCCGAAAATGCTATGGGAATTTTTTTTTTTTTTTTTTGGGTGGGGAGGATGGGCATCATTCTCATTGTTTAAAAAAAAAACAGGGAAAGCGATCTATGAACATTACTACAACGAGCTACCCCATTCCCATTTGTCATTATAACATAAATAAGTTTTGAATCTCGCTCGTTTGTTATATTTCGTTTCTCCAATATCCTAATGTTTGTAGTTGAAAATGTCATGTGGAAATTTCATAACATTATTTCATGCATATTTTCAAAAATTCTTAAATCCATAATTTGTTCAGCTTTATCTACTTATCGATATTTATACATTATTTAAGATATCTTGAGAAATAGAAAAATTAAGTTTTTTTAAAAATTTTGCACTAGACACACCTTATCGATCATTCTTTTTTTAGACCGAGATTCTTTCGTAAGACTTTATAAGATTGTAAGAAATAATGCACACATGTGTATCGAATGGTCAATCGAATAACATTTGCTTTTGCACGTTTTAATTTGCGTTGCATTTAAGTGACAAATCTATTAAAAATATTAACATTCAACATTCAAAAATTTAGATTTTATAAAACTAATTCAATAATAATTTATTTCATTTTCCTTCATGAGATCTTAAAAAGTAATTAAAATGTTATTTTTGCTGTTAGAAGTTCGCTAATGAAGAAATAATTTTTTTTTATATATATTTTACTTCTTTTTCACCACTTACATAAATACACTGTTAATGTCAAAAAGGAATGAATTATGTTCAGCTGAGTCCTCAATAGATCACTTTATGTAAATGAGCGTAGTGAAAAGATATAAATATCTTGTGAGTTGTGTCTGTAGACAGTAAGAAGGACCCATCTTTAATCCTTTATTCTCCGGATCTCACAATCAACAATTCTCAAGAACATCGCATTCCCGGATCCTCAGCAGACTGATGTTCTTTATTCTTCTGCTACAGAAGAATACGGTTGTCGCTTGTTTCGACAGCTTATAAATCTTTTCGCAAATAACAGAGCTCTTTCTCTAAACGAATCATAGCTAAGAAAAGTCAGCTTAATGGCTTGTTCTTACAACAAGAGCTTGCTAAAGACACACAAGGAGCTTGCTCTGAAGGACTCTGATATTTCGTTCAAAGCCTTTATAAAACTTTAGGGATGATTTTGAGGAAGTTAGAGTTAATTTTTGACCGGGTAAGATTTGTTTAGGAGACTTATTTAAAAGGAAAACTGAATATAAATTATATACGATCAATACTACGTGAATATATTACTATTGTTATTGTGAGTATATTACACATTGACTAATCAATTTCTAAAAAAAAAATCACTTAAAATCTTTGATTTTTGTGAGGAAGGTTATATTTTATAAACTTTTTAGACATAATATATGATGGATTTTTTTTCTTTCTTCTTTTTTCAGTATCAGTTTTAAGCAAATTGTGGATAGTGAATTTAAGTGAATTGTGTGTATCATATTACGTTATTATGATGTAGGATTTGAGATCTCGAGAATAATAAAGCAAATAATAAACAAGCTGTATGTGGAAGGTTGTTTTTAAAATTGGTAAATTGTATTATTACATTCAAAATTGGTTTATTCTTTTAATATAAAAAGAGTTTCAATAAATTAAAATATAATAATATACAAAATAAAACAAAAGTTTCCTAAACAGACACAGGGTTCTGAAAGCAATCCTTTTTTAAATTATATTTGATTATATTTAAATTATTTTCTCTTTTTCTTGATAACTATGTTTAATAGTTTTTCTTTTTCAATACAGCATTGTTATTTACTCTTTTCGCTCTTGGATGTTTTTCTTTTTTTTCTTTTCTTTTCTTTCTTTCTTTTTTTTCCCCTTCATATTTTTATAATTTTGCTCTTCATAGATTCTTTCGTTTTTGACTTATTTCACAATTGGAAAAAGCCGATAAAATCTTAGAAATATTCATGGACACTTCAAGCATTCCAAAATGCGTGGTGTGGCTATTAAATAATGAGACTGACGCTGCTACAGAAGAAGTATGCTTACTTCAAACGCCATCTACAGACAGCTGTTTAGCATGAAGTCTTCTCTTTTTAGTTAATGTAGTGCCTCTCGCCTCTGTAGACAAATCTGCATAGCCGTAGCCTACATTCGCATTAGAGAAGGACTTTTTTTTTTTGCTGGAAAAATGATAAGTGAGAAACAAATTGTTGCGAAATATAACATGAAACTTGGAAAACCCCATTACTGAAACTTGTAATTTATTGAAAGAAGTGTATGGCAATGAATGTTCATTGCGTGCACTTGTTTTTGAGTGGTTTAAGCCTTTTTAAGAGGTTCGAGGGGACGTTGAAGATTATTCATGGCCTTTCACGTCAAAAATGGATGAAAATAGCGAAAAAATCGGTAATCTGGTTAAATTTGTCGGTTAAGTACTCGTGCGATTGCTAAGACTGTGAGAATTGAGAAAGAACCCCTACGGCAAATATTTTCACCAAGACAATGTGTCGGCTCATTCCACATTGTCTGTCAAGAGGTTTCTAGCCAAGTACAGCATCTCAGATTTAGATCATCCACCTTATTCGCCGGATCTTGAGCCATGCGACTTCTATCCGTTTCCAAAAGTGAAATCTACATTTAAAGCAACAAGATTTGAATCCGTTGAAATGAAATGACCCGCGTCTTGAAGGAGCTAACAGAAGAAGACTCCCAGCATTGTTTCGAACAATGGAAGATTTGCATGGAGCATTGTAGAGATAGAGGAGTAGCGCATATTGAAAATGATAATAAGTAAATAAATATGACATCAAAATAAACTGTTTTATGGCATCAGTCTCGTTATTTAATAGCCACACCTAGTATTATATCAAAATTTTCATACTCGTTATAAATTTCAACATGTTCTCTTAAAAGTGTCATATAAGCCCACTGCACAATTAAACAAATTATGCAAACTTATATATTTTTAGAGTTAATTCTGATAACTCAGTAGCCCATGTTTCTGTTTGTTGTTTAAATGTATTCTCTAAACAGTAAAAGCATTGGTAAATATCATCTACAAAATCTTTCCTGTAACTAATTTTTTTAAAAAAAAATTCTTGCAGAGATTAGAATATTAATTTCCATTAAGGATTAAATAACTATTGTTAAATAAAACTATGAAATTTTTCAACAGGATATTTTAAAAACCTTTAACTTTCGTTTTACTGAAACTTTTTTTCATGCGTTTTTCCTTATATTAGTATTATTTTAAAATTTCACAAGATATCAAGTTCGAAATAAGTAAATCAGTCTTGATGACTTGATAATTAACTCAAAAAATTAAGAAAAACCAAAATGTTCTTAAAAATTGTAATTCTTAATTTTAAAGTACTTGCAGAAAACACCACTAAAAAGAAATCCAGTTGACTTGAAGGAAATATTGCTTAAAAATTAATTTAGTTATTGTTTTTAAAAAACACTTTACTGATATTGACTCTTTCTGCAGACATCTCTTAAGTGTGAAAAATAATATTGAGGATGTAATTGTTTTTTTTAAAAAAAAAATAACCCTTTCATTTCCGTCGCGTGAAATAAATGAACTCACTAATCAATAAAAGTTTGCCGAATGACACGAAATAAATGAATGAAATTTTATTCAAGAACACAAATGCCAATGGCGATAATTCACGCTCTAAATCGTCGGCCATTCTCATAAAGTACCGAAACAACGCGGTACAATTTTTGTTATTCTATTTCATTAACGAAGTATAACCAGCCACGGAAACATTCCGGTACACCAACACATGGGAAAAGTTTCAAAATCAATCTCGACTTTACTGACAAAGTAGTGAAAAAAAATGTTGCGAATTAAGGAAACCGTTTGGCAAATTCGGAAAAAGGTTTTTTTATTCATCCCCCTTTTCCGGTAATTAAAAATCCCTTTTTCCCCTTTCCGAAGTCAGCTAATGTGCACTTAAGGCCACTCAGTGAAGCTTGTCCCGATTGCTACGCATTGACTAAATGAAGTTTATTATTTGGATGGAAGAAGTTATTTGTCGCGCACCTAGTCGACAGGAAATCATTAGATTATTGAATTAACGAAAGTATGTCGTGAGGAATGTTCTCGATTGAAATTCTGATAAAAATAAAATTCTGCCGGACATCTTTAGCGAAGAGATTCGTATGGGAGATTTTTTGGAACTGTGGAACGACAGAGGGATAAATAATTCTGCTGAAAAAAAAGAAAGGGCTAACAATTTATCTTATATATACCTTTCATATTGAAAACAAATGAATGCTTCTGTTGAATATGTGCAGGACAGTTAAAAAAATTATTATTGTTCCAATAAAATATTTCTCCATTTTCTAATTTTTTGTTTCAAATTTGGACTGCTATTTAGAAGCCTTTGTTCTACATTTAAGATTTTCTTGGGAAAGATTCATATAAAAATAGGATACCGGATCTCGTAGTCGTAGATTTTAATATCATTTTATTTTTTAAGTTAAATATTATGATGTGGTCTTACGTCAGACACATGAGGCTTCATCAATGGCTTCTATATCATTAGAAATGACAGTATCCAAATTTATCTGGATTTTTTTTTTTCTTGTTTTCCTCCTTATTATGGGTTATTTTCTTCTAGAATGCCCATCAGAGAAGCATCAGTTGAATTATTTATGAGTCTTTCCTTCGGGACTTATTGTTTCTAGCTGTCAATTCGGCTTAATTCAAATGGAAAAAATGTATATTGGGGAAAATATGCTGTGAAACAATTCCTAATTACTTTTTTTCTTCCATTGCAAAGTTTTAACTTAAAACTTTCGATACTTCACGATTTTTTTTAAAAAAAATTTATGAATGTTTAAAAATAAAAAGTAAATTGTTAAAATTTTGAATCCAAATAATTTGTAATTATAAAGCGAGGTCCAGCACTACTAAGAGAAATTGAATTGCCTATTATATATATAAAAAAAATCCTTTATGCTTTTGTCTTAATTTTTCTTAACATATTTTAAGTTTCATTATTCTTCTTGAAAGCTCTCGGAATTACTTCGCTTTTTGTCAAACTTAAATGGAGCATTCTCTTTCCAAAATGAGCTCTTCAATTAATGTTAAGTACTTTTTAGCAAATTTTTACCCATGCAAACGCCTACATATTTTGTATTCAAGAGCCAATCTATGACAAGCAAGAAAGCTGTAACCAATCACCCCAAACATTCTTCGTTCCGATTTATTTCCAAGTCCCATTACATCTCTCTCTAACGGTTGCGATAAACGCTTTCCGAAAATGGGTAATAGAATTAGAAAAAGATCTTATGATTTTTCCGAACCCAATTCTACAATTCCAAAGTAATAATTTTCTCCCCTTCCTTCCGGAGGCGAGAGAGCCTTACCACAACTGTGCGAGCCGTTTACAGTTCGCTAGCTATTAAGTCTAATGCACCACGATGGCTAAATGGCTTTTCAAGTATCGCAGTCATTGATGAGGTTCAGTCACGATAGGTCTGTAGTCAGACCTCCAAAAGCCTAATCAACTGCCTTCGTCTGACAAGAGAGAAAGTCAAGGGTCATTCTATTTGTTGGAAAGGTGGAGTCTTTTTAAGAGACTAACCTGACATTTCTCTCGTTTGGCCGAGACACGCAAAAGCGATAAAATTGATTGGTCGACATCCCTCCTTAGCTGCGAATGGTGAGAAGAATGAATGTTGTTCCCACACCAGTAGCCAATAAACACTGATTCAAAAGTAGCATTGATAAATGCTGGCAGAATTTATTACGCTCTATCACACACTTCTTTATCACCCGGCATGCAATACAAACAAGATATGAAGATTATTGCTCTCAAGTATGAAAAAAGATGTAACTTATCTAATTTTTCGAAAAAGAAAATAACGGTTGCTTTGAAGAAATTTCACTTTGCCTTTCTCTTTACATATAAGTTATAATAAAAGTTATATTTATAAATGGAAAAACTCATAACCATTATGAAAAGATATAAGTGAAATTTTGTTAATGAGTAAAAGATCTAAAAATTAAGACCTAAGAAAAATCAAAACATAGTAATTCAAGCAGTTGTTTTTGGATGATGAGTGAAAAGTGTGATTAACTAGTTTACTGAATCCACCTTCACACTTAGCTTAAACTACTAGATGGAAAACTAGTTGTATCCAAATAATCACAAAAGAAAATAAATACGATTACACACCTCTAATAGTTATCAAATCATAATGAAAACATGCCTTAAATATCAGGATGCTAATTTATATACATTGAAAAACTTAGCAGGAGCAGCTTCGAATATTAAAAACTTTGTAAAAATGACAAAAATGTGTGTGTGTGCGTGTGTGTGTATATATATATATATATATATATATATACAAGAAAGAAACAAATTAATTTAGATATTAATAATTTTATTACTTAATTAACAATATCAAATATGATATTCAATTAGAAGCTTGTAGCTCGTGGCATGAGTGCGTGGGATCTTGAATGAAGATTAGAAAATGATGAGTTGTTTTTATTGTTTTGTCGGGTTCACAGCTCACGGATACATCACAGTAATACTTATAAGGAATACATATACTTTTTCACGCAACACACATACACACGCGCAACAGTAACAACAAGAGGTTGGGAAGAAGCCTCTCTTTTTCAACGTCACCACGGGTGGCGTTAGAAGTCCCATTAATGTTACAGTCATGGTGACTGCTTCAAGCTTATAAATAGTTTAAAGACTGTATTAATAACGACGTTTAAAAAATTAGTCTTCAGTAGTTTTAATATTAATAATAAAGAGGATATTTACTTGAAAGATTTAAAAATTGCTAATATTAATCTCCTGGACAGATTTATTACTATTTATGTAGACAAAGTACCTAATAATTATGCTATTATATATTACAAAAATTCTACTTTAAATTAACTACAGAGTTATGAACAATAGTTCATTATCCATTTCTAATAGAATACTTGCAAAAGCACTACAAAAGAGAATTGTTGTCAAAATAAATTATATTTATTTTTCTGAAAAAAATTTTAACAACAAAATTTCATAAAATCTCTATGAAAGTTAGAACTGTAACTAATGGTTCGAATAGCTGTAATACTTATGCTGGTAACGAAAATTAAAAAATGTTATACAAAACATTATAGGTAAGTTGGAGAGTACTGCTATTAAAATAGTGCTGGTCTTGTCTAATATATTAATAATAAGCAGATTTATGCTATCTATAGCTATGATTTTGACGATTTCTTAATTCCTTTGACATAGAGGATCTTATTGAAATACTAAAAGATTTATAAGAAATTTAATATTAATATAAGATTATTACATATGAAATTTTTTTTATTTACTTAGTTTAATTACTTAAAAGAAAATTATGTATTTCTTAATTAAAAGTTTATATTCAGATTAAAGGTAAACTACAAAGTGGTCTTATAAGCAATTGTTAAGCCAATATTTGTTTAAATTCTTATGAAGATAATTTTTTTTCTTCATTATAACAAATTTAGAATGTTTAGGTACATTGATGTTATTTCTTTCAAATTGATAATTATAAAGATGTTAAACCTCTTTTTCCTTTTTATTCAGAGTATTTACATTTACTGCAAACTAATATTAATACAAATGAAGTGGAATATTAAGATATTTCTTTTAAATGAGAAAATAATAAAATATCGAATGATATTTATAAGAGAGACATGTTCTCCTTCAGGATTCATTAAGTTCCCTTATTTAAGAATTCTTTAAGTACAAGAATTTTTTGAAATTCAATTTATCACCTGATTTTACGTAGTATTAAAACACGAGAGATATACAATAATACGGATAAATTTAAGAAAAATTGTTTGGATGCAAATTTTCCGTTGAATTTTATTGAGAGAAATTTAAAATAGACTGAGATTATAATTTTTTTCTCCTTCTGGCTTAAAAATTATTTTTATATTTTTAAATGTTTTTTTTATTATTATTTCGTTTACAATTTTTATTTTCTCTTTGTACTATTTTAAAGACTTAAAAAAATAATTTTTTGAAATAGTATACTTTTTCTCTGATTGATGACATTGCTATATTTGGTTTCAATGGCAGTAAATATTTGCAGGTTTGTGTTAAAACTTTGTTGTAGGTTTTTGTCTGTGTAAGTTTTTTAATCTGATTAGCTCTTTCTTTTTTTTTTCTTTGGTTAATGCTTGGAGTTTTCTATTTTTGTATATATTGTTTGGTTTCTAATAACGTTATTTGGTCTTTTTGTTTTTAATATCTTGATTCTTATGGTAGTTCTAAATTTTTTAATATAACATTTGTCTGTAGATGAATGTTAGGCCTGTATAGCTCGTTAAAAGCTGCAAATATGTCACAAACCAGATTCAGAATTTGCAAATGTTGTAGCTCATTTCCTTTTTTTTTTTTTTTTTTTTTTTTTTGGTTATTTCTCTCATTCGTTTTCATTTTTTTTCCATGCCTAGATTTGCACTTTTAAATATTGTATTGTTTATCTTTTGCAAATCTTCTTGTTTTCTTTCAATTAATTTCTCTTCATTACTTGTTTGGTGAAGTAACTTTCTCGTCTTACAAATGATTTGCAATTAAAAATAGACTAATTTAGCTGCTATTTTTAAAAAAGGTAATCTTTGTAATTTTAAGTTTTAAAGAATTCTAATGAGTTATTTATTTTCTGTAACTTTTTAAATACATTACAATTATTTTATTATTTTTAATTGTATATTATTTTAATTACGCATGTGTGGTTATTCTTCCGCTTGAATGAGAGGCAATACAAGCCAGCTAACCGCTAGCTCAGCCCACTTGATAAACGCGGAAGAGAAAAGCGAAGCGAGCTGAACCACCATGTGAGGAAGAACAGCGATTGAAACCGAAATGAACGGGATGTTTTCTATCGAATCTATGAATTGAAATCAAAGGGCTGACAGGCCTTGCTTATCCCCCTTCTTTTAAACAAAAAAATTAATGTTATTTAATTGTTTGTACCATCCTATTTGTCCCTTTTTTTTAATTAACCTTTAATAAGAGAGAGAGAGAGAAAAGTCTTAATTCAGTAAATACCTCATCCCACACGGGGGATCGGGCCTTAGATTACATGCCCTAGACTATAATAAAATATTAAAAAATAAACGTGAATTACACTGAACTGGACTGCCTGCAGAATATTTATGCTGAAGTCATTCAATTATATGCCTATCGTGCTGTGATGTCAGTCCCTAAACCGAAGCAAAACCTTCAACTATATCAGACTGTGAGAATGACTTAAATGTATTTAAATAATTTAAAGAAAACGTTGATAGTTTAAAATAATATTGATGTTCACTGAAATTTTTATTTGTTGAAGATATAACTATAAGAAAATTGGCGAAATATTTCGAAATTATTTGATTTCAGAATTTTTTAGTTAATGTACCATTCTTATTTGATGCATATTTTTGTTGAAGCTAAAGTTATTTGAAAACAACTTTACTTATTTGATGCTAAATTGATTCTGAATTTACATGTTCTATGTTCTTGAACAAAAATATTATTACGAACGCTTTGATGTATATTTCGAAGAATAAATAAACTGATGCTTACTTGAATTTATATCTTTGTTTTCTTGAACAGCTAACTATTTTGAAGAAAAATTACTTTAATGTATATATTTCAAAAAAAATTCTTATTTTAAGAATTAAAATTCTTTTTTTGGCATTTTTGGTATAATATTTTGAAGATCTGCTATTATTTAACATAAATTTTGGAGTTAGTTGCATACATAGTTGAATGCATATTTAGAATATTTAAATTTTTGAATATCTTAGAGTCAATGTAATTGGTATTAATTTTTGGATTTTTGGGTAATAATTTTTTAAAGTTTTTGAATAGTGGCTGCTCTCAATTATCACTCTAACATTGCAAAATCATTAAAAAGTGATTGCATGAACCATATAAAACTTTTACATTGTTTAATCTTTAATACTGATGGAAGTAGACAAAATCGCGTTAGAGTGCATACATTTTTAAGATTCCCCGAAACATTTTAATTGGAAGAAATAAGACAAAAAACAATGGAAGAGTTTTTGCTTATAGATTTAATTTTGTATGCAATTTACTTCATTTAGAACTTTCTACTGATTTGGCAAAATGTGCCAATACCCTTCTTACGAGTCTGAATGATATCTCCTTTCTAAAAGGATAATTATCTGATCTTAGTGAGCCTAATTATTCACATCCGCTCGAAACTCCACGTCGGACAACTAACTTTAGAAGATCGCCAATTACTCATTTCCCAACACCCAGCAATAAATTATCAGAAGTAACTTAAGTTCCCATGTATCAGCGCAAAACCATTTTGATAGCTCTTCAAAAAATTTATTAGCTTCGGCTGATATACAAGCTCAAAATACTGCTTTCCACCTTTTCGGATTGAAGGATATTGTCGAATTAATAAAACCTTTTTCATCTCTCGATATTTACAGCGTTGAAACTTTCGCTTCAGATATTGAGGACATTTTCAATTTATATCAGATGACGAATCCTGATCATCAAGTTATTTTTGTTAGAAAATGTCTGACAGATCCTACTATTTTTGTTAGAAAATGTCTGATAGATCCTACTCTAATTCTAATATCCTAATGGAACTACTAATTGTGAAAAATTAATTTATTAATTTACATTTGTTAATTTAAATTAATTTACATTTGTTAGACGAATTTTCCGATAAAATTAACTGTCTTCAATTACATGAAATGATGGATTATCGTCATATGAAACAAATTCGAAACCTTACAAAATATTTTTCATTAATGAGAAATTTAGTACACAAAGGTTCACTTGGTGATTCCTCTCTGATTGAGTATGTTGTAAATGGAATATCTGATTCCTCAAACAATAAAATGATCTTGTACTGTTGTAAATCCACTTCTGAATTTAAAGGAAAAAACTGAAGTTTTACGAAAAATATTTTATCAGCTCCAAGCAACTAAGGCAAAATAACCAGTAAAAATTTGATGGTTCTGTTATAATGTGAAATTTGATAATTAATGTATCTCAAACACTCAACCAGTATACTAATTATGTGATTGAAGAGGCCATAAAAGCGACCAATGTATGAATAAGTCACAAGACAAAAAGTATTACGGGTGTAAATCCTTTGGCCACGTTCAAGCTAATTGTCCCAAAAATTCTCGTAATTCTACAACAAAACCTGATTCCCAATATTCCACAACTGATAGAACTGTAAAGTCGCTTTCTATTCAAACTTTTTCCAAGCATCCCATGCATTTTGACATTCAACTTGCAGTAATTCAATTAACCGCATTCTGTGATAATGGGTCACAGGCCGCCCTCATAAATGAGAAAACTCATGGTAGAATATTGGTTCTTCATAATTGCATCCCTTCCGAATTACGTTTTGGCCAAGACACTATAAAAAGCATTGGTTACTTTCGGGATTCTATTGAAATTTAAAACAATATTTTTTACCTGTTAAAATTCATGTATTAAAGACATGATTCATTTTAATCAGAATCGACTTTTTGCAACAAACTTCATTTACATTCGATATAGACGGAATTCATTTGTGCAATAGTAATAATGATGAAATTTTCATTAATATTGCAAATTTTTCCGATAATGAACCCTTCCCATCTTATCTTTCACACATTTTGAACTCTGAAATTCGTAAGGAAATTCAAAATTTGTTACTTCCTACAAGCCCCCATAAGGTTTAAGACACTGAAATTAAGATGACAACTTTATTAAAGATGAGCTCCCCGTAGCCCAAACGACTTCCTTTTGCGGAAAAGAAAGTTGTTTAAAATCAAATTCACGACTGTCTGAATTATTAAAACTAGCTGTTCTGATTATGCTGCACCGAATGTCTTACGCAAAAGAAAAAGCGGAGCCTACAGACGTTCTGTTGATTACCGCAAACTTAATAGAAAAATGATCAAAGATACGTTTCACTTATCACTTATTGAAGAAGCCTTGGATAAATATGAAAATTAGAGAATGTTTTCATTTCACTTGACCTTAAATGAAATGAAAACATGTACCTATGGACTCAATGTACCTATGGACTCAAGCAGCACAATATGTACTGCTTTTGCAGCCGATGAATATCAATACGAATTTTTACGAGTTACATTTGGTTTATCAAACAGTCCCAACATTTTTCAACGATTTGTTTACACAGTTTTCAGAAATGTCATTCGCTATAATTTCTTTATTGATTACATGGATGATCTTCTCATACCATCAAATGACGAAATCGAAGTAGTTCTCCAAACAGCTGCAAACTATGGTCTTGAATTGAACTCCAAAAAAATGTCAGTTTTTCGACGAAAAATAGAATTTCTTGGATATATCATTGAAAATGTAACACTCAGCCTCCAAAATACAAACTATTTAAAAATTTCCACAATGAAAAATCCCTGAACAAGTCCAAAGCTTTCTTGTGTTAACAGGTTATTTCAGAAAATTTATTCAAAATTATGCATTTATTGCTTGGTCATTGAACAACCTCTTTCGGGAAAATATCGAATTTAGATTAAGCCCTGAATAAGTAGCAAATTTCCGATAGCTCAAAAACGTTCTTTCACAAAATCTCGTTCTTCACGTTTTTCAACAAAAATACCCATTAGAACTACTTACTAATACAAGCTTCTTAGATTTTGCCGTCATGCTTTTACAAAAATTTGATGATGGACACTTTCACTCTATTCATTATATTAGTAGCAAAATTACAGTTCGACAATAACAAAAAAAAAAAAAAACATCTCAGTTATAAACTTGAAGTTCTCGCCGTAATTAAGGTACTTATGAAATTACTTATTAGGTACCAAATTTAAAATTATAACAGATTATTGTGCTTTTCAAAACACGATGCACAAAATAGATCTACCAGCTAAATTTGTTCAGTGGGCATTGATGTTAGAAGACTTTGGTTATGAAGATTGTCATAGACCTGGTAGACGCATGAAACACTTTGACGCTCTACGCCATTACTCCAGTCTTATATCGGGGGCATATGCAATCAGTAGATATAGGTTGTACTGCTATCTGGTGTTCAAGTCCTGCGTCATCACTTCGGCTACCGACCCCTTGGAGGGGGAGAGAGTTGATGACATTGATGCGGCAGCTTTGTTTCGAACCCAGGACCAGTGGGTCCGAAGGAAAGGTGACCGATCGCTTTTTTGCATGCCTTTACCAACCAGGCTGAAAAGACATCTTGTCTAGCTGTTAAGTAAGGCATTTTAACTTTTAACGCTGTTGTAGAAGAGAGTCGCCACAAGTGCAAGTAAAGTATACAATAGTGTTTCTGATTTATCGGTATAAATAATTGAAAACAATTACAATTTATTTAAAATAGATTTTTTTTTCTTTTCAAATTAGATAGTTCTAATTTATCAATAGAAATAACTAAAAACTTTTATAATCCGTTCATATTAGGTTGTTATGCTTATTTAATCAATTTTTTTATATATAATAATTTAGTTTTAAGTTCGTTTTTCTTGAATCAAATTTCCAGTGCTTAGAGCGCATTATTCCATAAATGATTAGTAATGCACATGACATTGTCTCGGTAGTATACTTACATCTACCCACTTGGTTGACGATTCGAGTGATAAATTCTGCTATGTGTGTTTAATGTCAGATAGGTGAAAATACGTCTTATTCGTGAAACATTTTGTTTCCAACACTGAAAATGAAGAGTTGTTCTCACGTCATGCATTATCATGAAGTAACATTCAGGAGATCTGCCTTCTTCTGTGACTTCGAAGCTGTACACTATTATAGTAATAAAATTTACAGCCTCATAATTTTCAAATTTAAACATAGATTTTATGTACCGATTACTTAGTATCTAATAAATATAATAGTTCTCTCGGTGTCAAGAAAAGCAGTAAAAGTTTTTAGAAATGCATTAAACATTTCACGTTCGAGGTAAGATATTTTGTAACAACTTAAGTTTCCTAACCACAATAATAAAACTTTATTAAAATTGCATAAATTTGTTTCTGTGGATTTTAAGCTGTTATCTGTATCATGGATAGAATATCTGATGAAAAAGATGCAAAAATAATACACATGCTCTTAGTCTTATCTCGTTTTAACGAGTATGGATAAATCTCTAAGGAATATAAAATAATTGTAAGAGAAGAATTATAAAAGAAGTCCATTTGTGATTTTGTACAAAAAATAATAAATAGTATTTTGTAAGTAAAACATTCTCTCGGGTTTACAGTGATAGTGAATCACTCGTCATTTATTGTGGTATAAAAGAGCTTCGCCATATTTGATAACTATATAAGATTTTAGACAAAATAGTAAAAGGTATGAAAAACTGCTAATGTTTTATTGAATATTTTTATACAAGAAAGCTATTCAGGATGGTACATCATTATTAAGTTGATGCAATAAATAAACTAATAGTAAGTTTTGTTGCGAAGTATTCACTTTGGTCGAAGTATAAAAAGATTGAAATACATAAGGGCTGGAAAAATTGCAATCTCGAGTAAATATTTTTGTTTCTTACAAGATCAGTTTATCAGTTTAATTAAAATTAACATACAAAAGATTAATTTGTAGTTATCGATAAAAACTCATTATTATTTTCTTTTATTTATAACTACATTTGGAAACTTCTTCTACTAAATAATATTTTTAAAAAGTATGACATAATTTACTGAAAATTGCTTTCATCTTTTTTGTGTAATCTGTAATTAGGAATTTAATTCAAAATTCTTTATGCAATCAGAATGGGTCTGTCTGAAAATTATCTTTTTGAATTCTACAAGTCCTTCTCTTAATTAAATATATCCTCAAATATACACATCCTTAGTAATTAAAGAAAGGAAATTAAAAAACGTAATTGTCAGAATTTATTACTGAAAAAAATAGTAAAAAATACATAAAAATTTTAATGGGAATAAAGTTTCACTAATTATTTGGTTGTTTCTGGAGGAATCATTTGATGCAATTAACAGGATTATTCCATTAATTATAGCATCCATTTTATTGTTCTCCTGCTTACTCCTTAAAGTAAGTGTTTATTTCTAACTTAATGTTGTTGCCTACGTGGACGGATATCATATCTAACCATCAAAAACTTTACCGCTGTCTACAGGTGATCTATTAATACTTGAATCTGAGTCCCACAACAAAACTTTCATATACCACTACACCAAATACAGAATAAGCAACAAATAGTCGGCGAGTCTCGTGTAGTATCCCTTGGGGATTTTCAAGAATGGAGATCATCTACTAGTTATTATAAAACAGCCGTGCAGCGGTTATAACCGCAATCGAAGTGAACCGCTTCACTTTATGGTGTTGGTCACGAGCGCACACTAGTCAAGCACATCGATTATCTTTTGAAGGCGTGCAAACAGTCATGCGACGGAGCTACATCATTACTGGTAGCCGTCCCTATTTTTGCTATCTTTGGAAACGCTTGCAGTATTACGATCGCATGGAAGGGCATGAACCGTCGTAAAAAAAACGCGTTTCGAGCTTGTTTTTGTAGAGAATCGCCGCTTTTGCACAGTATTTATAGGTCTCTTTGCTTTTTAACAGCTGGCAGTTGCCTCCGTTTCCGAATCACATTATGAACTGCTCGATTTGTGTGCAATTTAGCGCTACATTATGTAGATACAAAAAGCGACTTGTGCTTGTAGATATGTAGTGCATATCTCTTTTTAAAGTTTCCTGTTGAATTCCAAGAGCAATTAACTACGGTGGTTCATAAATATACTTTATTAATAATGTGGCGTGTTTCGTGACATGACTGTTACTCGGGTAGAGAAAAAAAGCCCTCAAACATTAAATTAAAATACCTTTTTTTTAAAAAAAATAAACTGTCAATAACATTTAAGCGAGACAGCTAACAAGAGACAGTGTATTTAAACAAATTAGTATAAGATTAAAACATTTAAGTTGATGTGCTTTTAGTTGATGTTTCTAATGATGTGCTTTTAGCATTAAGATTAAGAGATAAATATATTTTTTATCTTTATATAGATTGACCAAATATCGCTTTAACATCAGTTTTATAACTGCACGATTTTTATTTAATTTTCCATTCCTTTTATTTCTATTTCGTATTTCTAGATTAAAATTAATTGCTGTCCCTGATTACATTTGATTATATAAACAATAACGATCACATAATTTCTCAATTACCAGTCTGAGCAGGCGTTATACTCATGTCTCGTTTAAACAGAAAGAAGAAGTAAAACAGATTAAATTGAACCGAAGCACAGATCAAAAAACAGCGAGAAGCAAATAAGGATGAGAGGAAGGAAAGAAAAAGATTTTTTTTTTCATTTATTTGTATATTTTTTTACCCAAAAAGGAATTTTGGATATTTTGTGGCGAGTTTGTATAGCAATAAAATTAGTACACTAAAAACAGTGGTAGTAATGCAAAGAATTAAGTAAAATGATCTGAAGAAGGTATTAAGATTAAGAGAGAAAACTGAGTTTCAAGCGTTTTAAAACGCCTCTCCTCAGAGGAGAAGGATGGAGATAAAGGAAATAAACACCTGTGAATTGAATGCAACCAACTGGAATAGAGTCTACCCAAGTAGTGGTTGAGAACGTTGGTGTTACAAGAAACGAGAAACACACACACATTGAATGAAATTGGTATAAGGCCTGTCAAAAATGATGAAAAGTGGATGGATTTGGAAAAAAAAAAACTGGAAGAGTCTGTTTTGCAATTGGTTGACACTGGGTCAGCGCTGTTTTTCTATTGGTTGAAAAGGATGGATAGGAAAGAAAGGAGGAGGGAAACCGATTAAGGGAAGGGAGAGTTGTTTAATTTTGGAAAAATGAAATTTTAAAGTGGTATAGATCGAAATAATAATTATGCATGTTTGATATGGTTATGGGTGAATACCGCAGTTATGTGCAAGAAGTAATTCAGCTCTGGTAAGTGGTTTTTCGTGGAAGGACAGGGTGTTTTAGAATTTACAAGCAAGATAGGAACTGTGATTCTTTATTAAAGAGATTTTAAGATCTCAATGAATTACAGTATTTTGACAAACCAAGGGGCGTTAAGAATAATGCGAAGAATTTTATTTTGTACAGCTTTTTAAGATGGGTTTTAGGGGAGTGGCCGAAAATGGAAGATACATAAAGGAGGATAGGACGAATGACTTGTTTATAAAGGAGAATTTTGTTGGGGAGGGAGAGGTAGGAGAAACGGCCAGTTAAGGGGATACATTTGAGAATTTTTGCCCTGTATTTGTCGACATCTGCAGTTTGTTTGATATTCTTTTCAAAGGTTAAATTTAAGTTGTTTGGAAAGAGGGGAGGAGCATGACCTTTGTGGAAGATAAGGTTTTTGGTTTCATCTGTATTAACTGCGATTCGCAATATGAGTAAGAACGTTGAGAGGAAAGTGTTTGAAAGCGATGCTATGAATGCCGTGCTCACCAGGGACTTTTCGTTCATTGAGATTCTTAATAATTAGAGCTATTTCAGAGGGAGAGGATGGGAGATGTTTTGATTAGATGTAAGGAAATTAGCAAAAAAAAATCAGAAATTTTTTAAATGTGTTGAGTATTTGAAGGAGGACATTTCGCTTAAAACTAGATTCAAGAGAAAGGGCGAACAGATCTGCTTTCTCCCTTGCAGAGTAGATCATTCCATTGGAGGCGATGAAGGAAAAGAGATAGGTTGATTTTTTTTCGCAATTTTTTTGCTCACACTGAAAAGGCTATTGTCTTTGGTATTTAATTTTTAGAAGAGATTTTCCCGATTTAATATTTGAATTTATAAATTTCTTCCTTGATTTGTTTTTGAAGTTTGTTTAATTCGATTTTAAAGCAGAGGTAGCGAAAATGTGCTTCCGTATTTTACGTGTTCTATTTTTTTTTTTTTTTTTTTTGATGGTATTTCTGATGAATGCGGGAGGCGAAGATGAAGAGAAGAGATAGTTTTAGTTTTGCTGGCGGTTTTAATAGCATTTTGAATATTATCACTGAATGAGGAGATGGTCAAGCTATTCGGTGTTATAGATAGAGGGATTACCTGGGACGGTGTGGAAAATTGTCTCTATGAAAAGGGGCCAGTTTGTGGTTATGAGTGATTGGAGGAGAATGGGGAAGAGGTCGTTGAAAATAATTTTGAAAAAGACTGGATTGTGATCACTATTGAGAGCATTAATGCTTTTAGCACTGCAATTTGAAATATTTTTAAGAAGACAGATATAAATAATACTGTTAACTTAGCAAAAGTAAGGAAAGTGGGTAGGGGAATCGGGGGCGGAAATTGAAAGATTGCTATTGGATAAAAGGCTGTGGAGGACACGAATAGATCTGTTTGACCTGCCTCTGTTCCAAGTGGGATGTTTTGCATAAAAATCGCTGAAAATAATACCAGAATTGTTATTGGTGAGGTTATTTTCAATTTCGGTGGTATTAAGTATGTTTTTAAGTGGGTGATAAATTGAAGAAACAGTTAGATTTTTGTTATTGCTAGTTTTAATAAAAATAGTGGTGTTTTCAGAGATGGAAGTATTTTTTAGCTCTGGGTGGGGATGGATAGAGTTTTTAATGATAAGAGCAGTACCGCAGCCCGGATGTGAAAAACGATCTGAGCGGTGTGCTGTATAATTTGGAATACGAAGGGGGTTGAGGTGAGTCTCCAGGATACCAATAGATATTTGGGTTATGTTCTGAAATGAAATCTTTAAGTTCATCAATTTTTGCTCTAATGCAATTTGCATTCAACTTAAAATAAGAAGCTAGGGCGAAAAAAGTAGGGAGGACTACACTTTGGACCAGATATTGTAAATTTGTGGGAAGGTATTGAAGAGAATTTCAAATTTCTGACATGTATCTGGACTTAGGTTAATGAATTGGGTGACAATATATTTAAAAAATCTCCATCATTTTTGAGATTTTAGTCATATCAAAAAAAATTTAAAAGTCTTTAATGTCAGTGAAGAAAGTTGAGAAGGAGGAAGTGGAAAGGGCGTTGGGATCAGGTGAATTAATGGCATGTGTGGTAGTTTGGGCAAAGGGAGGTTGGCTACTAGTGAAGGGTGGGGCATTTTGGAGAGGAGGTGCTTCATTAATGTTTTGTGTTTTGTTTTTGGCGCTTTCTTCCAGAGCATTAGTTGAAAAGGAGGGGGGGGGAGAAACAGGGTTTTTTTTTTTTTTTTTTTTTTTTTTTTTTTTTTGACATTCAGTATAATTTGCTGTGTGGGAACCAACGCAGTTGCCACAATTTGGGAAAGGGTGACCACGGGTTTTGGACATTCTTTGGAAAAGGAGATTTTCAGAGCACTTCAGGCATCTGGGGGATCTGGTGCAATATTTAGAATGATGATAAAAGCTTTGGCATCTGTAGCATTGGTTTGGGATTTCACGTTTTCAGAGGGGCTCAATTTAAACTTTAAGATATCCAGGGTGATCAATGGAAAAATGTTCAGTATTTTTGGGATTTTTAAGGAGTTGAATTAGGAAGAGGCGCATTGCTTGATTATCTTTGCGGGATTTCATAATATGGCATGTTTCGATATTGTAAACAAAGTTGTTGAATTCGGAAATAATAGTTTCTGGTTCATTGTCAATTGGAAGATCACGAACAACATATTTGATTCATCTTTCTCCTGGTAGATCATATGTGTGAGATTCCAATTTATTGTCTGCAATGTGTTTTTAAATGAACTCTATGGGAATCGATGGATGCAGGGAAGAATTTTAAATTGGTTCTGTTGATTTTTCTAGTGGTTTTTTCCGAGATGAGATTATTAATTGACGTTATAGTTTCGGCGGGGCTCTTAAATTTGGTCAGAACGATAAGCGCAATTTTTATAGTGGTAATGTCATTGGTTGTAGATTTAGTTTGGTCGATGTCCAATTCCTGAAATCTGTTAGTTAATGGGTTGGTATCAACAGCAAGTTTTTTTTTTTTTTTTTTTTTTTTTTGGGAGTTTATAGGGTGGGAAAAATTTTTAAGAATAAATAGGGGTTTTCTTTTTTTTTTTTTTTCCTTACATTTTTGAGTTTCAGTCTATCTTTATTATTGGGAGCTGAGGTGTTATTTGATTTTTAAGTAGGAATTCGATGTCATATTTATGATTAAAGTGAGCTCGAAAGAGCATATGTTCGAATTTAAGGATATTGCGGTTTTGCCATCTGGACCAATTTCATCAATTTTGAGAGAGTGGAGTTCAGAAATAAATTCAAAATCATTTATTGTTTATAAAAAGAAGGGAAAAAAAATGAAATAATATGTTTGTCAATGCTTAAATCAAAACTGAATTTTATGCATATCTAGTACATCATAAATGATCTATTAACGAAAGAAACAGTAAAAAGAATTAATTCAAAAAAAAAAAAAAAAAAGAATTCACTGACATTGTAAGACATAAATAATACCGGTGAAATGGATCCCTTGATTCTTTCTTTGAAAAAGTTTAATACATCAAAATATATCATGAAAAATTGTGTGTTTCTGTTTCTGCTTAGTCTCTAACTTCAAGAAATGGGAAACATTGAAGATTTGAAAACCAATAAAGACTTAATTAAGGGGCTCAATACTTAAACAATAAAGTTATTGAAGAAAAATATTGAATAAAATTACTTTTTGGAATTTCCAAGAATACCTGTAAGTCTCATGAGTTGTATATTGCAACGGCTTACTTCCGTTTACTTACAATTCTATTAAGGGGGAAGAGGGGAAATTTTATGTTTCTAAAAAACAATACTTCTAATTCAGTCTTTTTAGCAACTGCTTTAAATTTAAGAAAAAAAACTGTAAGCAGAACTGTTAAAAAAAAGAAAATTTAGGAAAACGTACAAAGTAATAATCAGAAACAAACTAAATATTATACAGGGAGTTTCGAATGGAAAGCGTACAGCGCGAGTTTTCTTGCACATCGTCATTTATACCGTTGATTTCAGGAAACATAGCCTTTTCCTGATTAATGTACATCTCCCTACCTCCTGAAATCCGCCGTAGAAATTAGGATTTGCTAAAAAAAAAAACTCGCGCTTTATGCTTTCCATTACAGTGCAATCTAGCGGTTCACCGCTTGCTCTCTGCCTATGGTAAAAATTGCTTATTTAAAAGTTTTCTATCACCCCTTAAATTTCTGCCCATGAGTTTCGAAACACCCTGTATTTTAAATAAAAACGTTTATTATTATTATTATTACTATTACTGCAATTATTGTCATCGAAATTGACAGAACTTGGTATTATCTCAATTATGAATCAATCATAGCTATAAATCGTCGGTAGCTTAGACATTTGTAAGTAAGATTTATAATTACCTGTACTCTATCATAAAATTTGAATTATAAGACAGAATGGATAAATTCTCTCTCTCTCTCTCTCTCTCTCTCTCTCTCTCTATCTATCTATATCTATCTATCTATCTATCTATATATATATATATATATATATATATATATATATATATATATATATATATTATATTTGGGTAAATTACTCAAACTTCATAGAAGTCAAAAGGCTAAAAATAGCCTTCTTAGTGCATAAAATAGGGAGTTAAAGGCCACATGTAATCAACCACTTTATAAGCGTCGAGAAATTATTAAGGAAATTTTCGCTCCATGGTTTCTATCTTGAGATCCCGGAATCGCAGAAGGCGAGTTAAATTACCGGATAAGAATCTTTATTTTCAAATCCTAAGTTATTCTACGAGAAAAGTTAGTTTCGAAAATGAGCTTGCTTTAAATACTTTATTCCGTCTTCAGCGTGATACGTTAAGCATCTGCATCCCAGAGCTCCGCTTCCGCTTAGGAGTGACGCTCGCCTAATGGATTGTTTGGCATACCTTCCCTAATCTTTGTTTCTACTTGGAGAAGTATCCACTTGTAGAAATTACCGAGGCATTTTCCAAGGAACAGACATAGACAAATTAATGTCCGTAAATGCTCTACAAAGTAAGTTTTATTTGACTAATGAGTTACGTAATTGAGAAGACAATGTAAACCCAGCTCATTTAAATGGCATCCGACCGCTACGCAAACTGCTCATTTTAATTGTGGCTTCCACGCTTTGAGCGGCATAAATCCCCTTTACACGGCGTCACTGAATTAAGCGAGTGAAGTTTTCAATCAGGAAATAGCGCGCATTTTTAACGCTTCTTAAATTGCAGCTTAATAGTGATTCTGCGCGCACCCGTTTGCATGGTGTGGGAATTACTGCTTTGCACACGTTTGTTCAGATTACAACGAATTAAGGATAAATATTACACTGGATCAGATCTTATCGCTAAGTGTGCTCAACGGTACTTACAAAACGGCGTGGTTCCTTTTATAATATACCCTCATTAGGAATCCACACAACGTGACACTCTTTGATTTCTAAAAGCGGTATAAGATTTTAAATTTAGCGGCTCTTTTAAAACGATCCATTTTGTCGCTGAAGTTATAATTTGTAATAGAAAAATAAAGCCTTTTCCTTTACATAAAATAACGTTTGATATTACTGATGACACACACAGTCAAGAGAATTATAGCAATGTCCTCATTTAAATTAATGTATACGGAATTGGTCTGTTAAATCATACTAATAAAAAATAGGGGGGAAAGGGAGTTTTTCTAATAATTGTATAGGCAATTTTACGTGATAAATCATAATATATTGTACGGACGCAAAATAAATGCAAGGGATATAAAAAAAACTAAATTATTACAGTCTCGCAGATGATTTTATTTTAATGAAGAAAAAAAGTCTGTTAATTGTGAAGTTTCTGTGAGCTTATCCGTTTTACGTTAGTCTGTGCATCATCTAAATTGCAAACAGAAAGAAAACTTATTCACTTACGACTCGTATTACTTGACAAATAAATTCAATTTTCCCATTTACATTGTAAGAGTACCTTATGACTGTATCCACTTTTTTACAATTTAGCTAGAAAGTTTTCTTGAAAACTTGTTGTGTACTATTCTATTACTATACAGAAGAAAAAAAAACACCACTTTAATTATTAACTAATATATCATATACAATCTCGTGTAACGAATAAATAATTATTTATCTCTTTGAATGTCTATTTATTTTTTTTAAAAAAAAATGTTTTGATCGTGCTCCAGAAAAAAAGTATTTTTAAGCTTAACAACAGATAATAAGAAAAACGAATTTGTCACAAGTTGCACTTATTAACAATGCTTTCTTTGTTTTATACAAATAATCGTCAACAAACATAATAAAAGTAGATGTGAATCTCTTAATATATGTGGTACTTTGTTAAGAAAAAAATCATATTATCCCACATACTCCCACACATATTGAAAAAAAAACACATAAATTATTCCATCGTATCAAAGAATTTATTCTTCAGCTGTTAAAATATTACAAAATGCTAAAAAATTACATTACTTTAAATTGACTTATTTTTACCAACTTTCTTTTCTCCTCCTAAAGATACAAAACAACGATACTAATCATGAGTAACTTAGGATACTTGTTTTTTTTTCCCCGAAATCTAATAGTTTGTTCTTGATGTTGCTTACCTTAAAACAGTACGGATTAATCATAATCTAAGAAGCTAATCACTCAAAATCACCTAACTCCACGATACATTTGAAACAACTTGGAGATTGTTATGTATGTGCATGAGCTGCTACTAACTTCGATAGATTTATTCGCTATCAGTGTTGGGAATACGTTTATTATATCCTTAATTATGAAACACTTTAACTGAAAGGGTGATTATTATCTATTACCGCTCGTAGCACTCAAAATTTCTGAACTTTTTTCAGAGAGCTTTTTATCCCAGAGGTTCTCAAATCATATTATGCATAATTCACGTAGCGTCATGAAAATTTTAGAATCGATAGTGGTGAGGTGGATATGCAAATGATTAAAAAAAAAGACGAATAAAATCATTATAAACCAATTTATTAAGTATCTAATGTGCCCACCTCGGGCAGCTATATAGGCCTCAATTCTATCGATTAATCAATTGATAGTTGTTTGAGGTAACCGTTTCCATGCCATATTCACTGCTGTGAGCAGATCATCCACGGTTGGCGCTAGTGGTCCTCGATTCATGTCATGTCAAATGAAATCCCACAGGTGTTAGATGGGATACAGATCTGGAGAGTTTGCCAGCCAGGGAATGATGTCAAATCTAGTCAAGATATTAATAGTTCGCCCTGCAATAGGCGGCCTGGCATTGTCTTGCTGGTATACCGTGTTGGGTGTGCCTTGCAACAAGGGCAGAACAACAGGCTCCCCAACTTGAGTGGCGTAGCGGTCAGCTGTTAAACGGCCATCAATGTGTACCAGAGGCGGCCTGTGATCAAACATTATGCCACCCCAAATCATTATTCCCGATGTTGGATAGGTTTGACGCTCGGTGAAATGGGTTGGTTCGAAGCGTTCTCCGGGTCGCCGCCATACCCATCGACGGCCGTCATTCCTCCACAGACAAAAACGAGATTCATCCGTGAACATTTGATGGTCTTGGTACGATGACGATGATACCACGCCAGGTGTCTACCCCTATGTTGAGCGGTCAACGGTACCCCTGTTGCTGGTACCCGTGCACGTAACTATACTTCATGCAATTTGTTGCGTATGGTTTGGGTCGACACAGATCCACCTACAACTGGAGGCAACCGGCTTCTGATGTCACATGCCGTGGAGAAAGGGTCTCAAATAGTCCATTGAAGAATACGCCGATCTGTGCGCTCTGACGTGCACCTGTGCGCACCGCTTCTTCTTCGGCGTGCACGTAAACCTTCTTGAATCCATCGTGTGACACAACGTTGGATAGTACTCAAGTTGTGCCCGACACGAGTTACTATTCTACGCAGTGACAAACTCAGTTCATGGAGTTCGATAATACGGTCACGTTCTCCTGCTATTAACTGATGGTATAGAGCTCGCCGACGTCTCAGATGCATTTTCTAGCTTCTTCGAAAGTCGCAAATGCTACGCAAAACCTCAGATGCTGTTTATGAGAAGGAAAGTTGCTGGACTTTATAGCCCGAATATGAGTACCACGTCATCAGATGCGAGCGCAAATTTAATCATTTGCATATCCATCTCACCACTATCGCTCATGAAATTTGCATGACGCTACGTGTATTATTTCTTGGTGTTGAAATTTCACTTTTGAAAAATGTATGTGCATAGAAATTCTGCAAGTAATATTGAGATAGATTCAGAAATTGATTTACAGCAACTCTAAAATTGTACCTAACTTTTTAATTATGAAAATATGTACTAAATCCCACAATGAACTCTAGAGTAATATCAGAAAGATGTAAGTTAACAACAACATTTGTTATTAGGGAACTAACATTGTGTTATGCTTATTTTTTCTTATAGTGATTTTTACATACCAATGAAATCACGATAGTTTAAAATGTAGTGTTAGAAATTCACTTTCTTTTCTGTGAAAAAGGAATGGGAACCATATCACTTGAAAAATACAACTTTATACAACAAAAATACAACAAATAAAAATAATAATACGAGTAACAATAATATTAATGAAGAAATCAGGAGAGAATTAAGTTAACCGGTGATTGAATTTAAGACCTCTCGGTTGCAAAAGATCGATCAGTCAACGACAGACCCACGTGCATTTATTGTCTTTGTCGAATTCAAAATGTTTCAGTTGTAGATGCAAGTTTTAAACCAAAAACTACATAAAGAAAATAAATTTCGAATACAGAAATTTAAACAACCTCTTCGTGGTGTATTAAAACTTTTACTCAGGACCGAGAGGTGCATTAAAAAAACTCATGACCAAGAGGTACATAAAAGGATAACAAGTTTAAGAACAATTAGTTTATCCAATAACAATAAATTCGATGGACAATATTATTTAAAAAGAAATTTTCATTATGAAACTATTTTTAATGAAAAAATACGATTATGAGAACTAATCCTAAAAGATAGAAAAAGATTTGCAATTATGTTTTCAGCGTTATCTGTTTTATTTCATCGTTTAAAAAGGTAATTATTTTAAAATTACTTTTGAAAAAAGTCGTTACAAATGTTGACAAAAAGTAGAAATAAATAAAGTTTTTCCTTTGCTTCTAATTACATAAATTTTGAATTACTTAATAATCGCATCACCTATGTGTTGAAAATAGTAGAATTCATAACAACAAAAATATTTCTCTTAGTGCATTAAAAACGTACAAGTTAAAACTGTTTTAAAATTCTAGCATAAATCCCAACTATGGCTTTTTTACTATATTCAAGTTATTTAATAATAAACTCTTATAATTGAATAATTAATGTTTACTTAATATGTAAAGAATTTTTTCGAAACACTATTTAAATCTAGATCTTATTTCGTTTTAATAATATAGTTAGCAATATTCTTGTTAATTCAGTCTTACTTCTTTAGTTTATGTTTATTTAAAGTTGTCAATACTAATTATCTCTAATTAGAGCTTTTCAATATCCTTAAAATGTATTTTAAATTAGATCTCAAAACATTAATATACAACATTACTGAATTTGAATGAATCTTTTATTAAGATTATATTATTAGCCTTTTAAAAGTTTTTTTTAATTAACATGAATTCGTCAGATAACAGCTTCAAAGTGAGAAAAACTTTCCAAGAAATCTCAAACGAGAATAACATCGAAGTTAAATGTTGATAAAGATAGCGTTCAAAGGAGAACTAAATGAAACTTTAGTTAGAAGCTAAAAATACGGTTATTGTATATATATACATACATACATACATATATATATATATATATATATATATATATATATATATATATATATACACATAAAACTAAGGTAGGATATTACATTACACTAAGAACATTACTTTTCCCGTAATACTTTGACAATTAATATCTCCTCACTATTTTTTTCGTAGTAATAACATCAAAGTAGATAAATAATTGTATCAAATTAGTATCTTTTGAACTGTGAGTGTATCGTAGATTGCACAAGGTGTCAACTATAACATTGAAATGAGAATCTTTGTTACGTAACGGAAAATGTATCCAATGAATGGAATATTTAATGCAGTTAAGAAATTTTAATATATATAGCAACGAATTCAATATACCTTAGGTATTATTCTTTATAACGAGCTCTGAGTCATATTGACATATAACCAGTAATCGATAACCCTCGAGGTTGGAAGAGTATATAATTAAATCATATTTGCCTTTTTTATACTGTTACATGCTTTTTTTGCATCGCACAAAACAATTTTTTGATTAAAAAATTGTTATGTGTGAGGTTTTTATGAACAGTTTTTTTCAGGTCATGAATCACATAAAAAAACGAGTAGTCAAATTAAAAGTAAAATTACCAGCTACAAAAATTTATATTATTTTAAGTTTATTTATTTTTATTTCATTTATTGAGTAAATATATAATGTAAATTGAGTTCAAGAGCAAAATGTGATGAGAATCAAGCAATTTGCTACTGAATTCCCTGAATATTTTGCAATAAGTGAAAAGTAAAGTTTTTACTAGATTTGTGGAGTCCTCAGTTTTTCATTTATAATATGATTGATATGCATTGTGAGAGTAAATCGATACATTGTACTAGTGAGATGAGAAAAGGATAATGATGCATATTATTATCTTTATTTGCGTGCGTGTACATCTAAAGAAGGAGGGGTTTAAGTCGAACACGATGGGCCCAAGATAAATCATTTAGGCATTTTTTGTTTTCCCATTTTTTTCTATGGAAATATAAATTTCCTACAGTAATGCAGAACATTACATGAGCTTAATGAGATTTGCTGTTTTTAGAAAATATTGATATACTATTCAAAAAGAAATTTTTCTTAAAAATAACTATTCTTTTCAAGATTAAAGATTATATTACATTTTGCGAATATTATAAGATAGTGAATAAAATTTCTAGATATTTTCTGAATGGAGGAAATTGCAGTAATTATTACTAAATTTAAAAGAATTACAGTACTAAGCAAATAATATTTTTTTTTTAAAAAAAAATAAAGCTATTTTTAACCGCTTGAACTCCGTTCATATGACGTATTAATCAAGGTGTGTCTAAATGGAATAAGGGGTTTCAAGTAGCCACGACAGTTTCAACGATGAAGGGAGAAACATGTATTCATCAAGGAGCAAAAAAAGACCAATATTCATGTTTTTTAATACATGTATAATCTCATTGTAAGAATATGATAAAAATGAAATTAAAAAATGGTTTTTCTTAAGATTGTTTGAAATTATATGCTTTTATAAAATCAGTGAGTGAAAAACATTTAATGCTAATGCCTTTAACGTACTTAAAATTTACATATAAAACTCACATTATTGTATATTATTCGTTTGACTTAAGCGATTTTTAAGTTCATCAAAATTTGGTATCGAGATACTTTTTCTGGTGTGTTTTATATGTTATACAAGTGTAACTAAAATCTTATGAAAATGGTCATCATAGCCCTTGTGTTGCTTTTAAGTTCGATGTTAATAAACAATCAATCAATTATCTTAAGAAAATGAAAAGACATCGGAGTCATTATTAAGAGCCTTTAATTTAAGAAACTTTTAAGTAAATACCGGAGTTTATAGGGAACCTTCACATTTGCGAAGGCTGTATTTTATTGGATTGATCAAATTAATTGCCCTAAGATATTTCACTTAACTTTAGACTGTCATAAATAAATCTTGAAGCAAGTACTTAAGAAATATGGCTCTTTTTTTTTAATCGAATGCCATATCGACTTTTTGAATCCTTATCCTTCCCTCTTCAAATGACCACCACACACAAATAGATATCAAAACATTGGAAAAATTGAATAAAAACATTGTAAAAATAAGGTGTAGGACCACTTTGGGTTTGTGTTATAGAGGTCACCTCCCAAACCCTGATATTTTAATCCATGATCAACCTGGCATCAGATCCAAATTATGCACATCGCACCTGCTCCTACGAGTCGTCGAATTTATCAAGTACATATTTCATAAAAGTGAATTGAATGGGATAGTATTCATGGATATTCAAAATACCTTAGACCAGATCTAGCACACAGATTGAATTTATAAATTAATAAAATACAAAATGCCTCTAAAATTAATTATTTTATTAAGATAATATCTAACAAATATAAATTTCTATATACGAGTTAATAACTCATTTTCAGAATTTAGAAAAATACAAATAGGCTTACCCTTTTTAATAAATAAGTGAACGCCCAAGCAAATAATAATTTATTCCGAAACATCTTAACACTATTCTCTGCAAGTACATAGACAATACTACGATACTAGCAAAACATGAAAAATCCAAAATTTGTAGTATGTACTATTAACAGATACATAACGGAGTTAAAAGTATGGTACTAGGATTAGAAAATTGTCCCGAATGTTTAAAAGACTAAGATTGTTTTATCGCAAAATTGCATCAGAATTCATCCTGATTTTATCTGCTAGTAAACAAAATACCCCAATTTCTACATACTTAATCTCTTGATGTTACTTTGGATAATCCCCCCCCCCACTTTTAAAACACAAATTATACATATAAGAAATAACTTCTAAGCAGTAGCTTGTCATGTCTACCCTTAATTTCTATGAAATCAAATTAAATAAATGTAATAAAAACTTATATATACTCCGATTCTTAAGCCAGTTCTCACTTATGCTTGAGGAAAGAAAACCTCAGATCAGCATTAATTATTCTACAATTAAGTAAGTTGCGTAAGTAATGCATTTAAATTTTTTAATAAAATAAATAGTTTAACAAATAAATCTTTAAATCATATTGCAAAATACACCTCCAATCTAAACAAAAAAAAAAGTTCTGTAATATTCTTCTTACATTTTCTGTTTGGCGATATAGTCGTTACCGGTATAGTGGTCAAAGTATCAAAAACACAGAGGTCAGAAATCGGGTGGACGACCCGATCAAGCCAATAAAAAACAAAATAAAAATGACTCCTCCAACGGGAGTGAACCAGATAGCTAATCAGAACACAAGCTTTCAGCTCAGGCTACAGAGCAAAAAAAATTATTTATCTCAATTTAAAATGCAGTAATAATGCTGCATACCGTTTGCTGGGAGTAACATTCACCCTTGGAAATCTCTTGCAGCTTAAAAATTAAACATTTTTCTTAACAAAATCTTAAAATTCATGCATTTCAATTAAAAGCTTTTTTTTTTTTTTTCACAGTTGATCCAGACCGGAAATGAGGGCCCAACAGAACCAAGCCTTCCAATACCATCTTCACATTTCTGACAGAGGTAAAATATCTCTAAATTAAGTCTCGACAATATGGTAGAAAAGTCACGAACTGCACAGTTGTTGGATTATGTGTTCAAATTCTGATTCCATTTACGACCGTCTTGCAGAGTAATTAACACTACATTACGATAAATTAAAATTTTGCCTTATGTGGAGTGGTGGGGAAATTTAGCCTAGTGAATAGATAATTTTGGATGCCATCTACATCATCTATCGAAGTTCTAAATTTTTGTGTTTGTAGCCATCATCCCGTTGTGCTGTTTCAGTAAGACAAGCAAACAACCTCTTGAATTAGGCTAAGAAAAGGTAAACACATGAATTGTGGTTAGAAAAATCGTGAAAATGCCTAAAGATATATTCTAGTAGTTGATAAAAATTAGATTCATTCTCATTAATAGGCTACGATTGTAAAGTATTGTTTATAAAAGAAGATTTTGGGAATTGTGGGTAAAATGTTCATTTTCATCTTTTTCGTGTTTCTTAAACCCCGAATCGATAGGTCTAATATATGTTTAAGACTATTGATACTCATAAAAATACTTTCTTCTACAAGAAACAATATTTATGTGATAGATTTGGTTAACTAAAAATTTGTCTTAAAGCTTTTCGATTACTTTTCTCTTTTAAAGTTACATAATAATTGCAGGAAATCATGAACAATCTACCTCCAAGCCTTAAAATTTGCATTAGATAATCAGGATCATAGGCTTATGTCGGTAATGCCCAGATGTATGCACTTCCTGTGAATGGTAAAATGTGAATGATGGTCCGCTTTTGCCCAAAAGGCATTTTTCAATGTAACATTCGTCGGAATTATTTATTATCGGTCGAAGTAAGATTAAGTTACGTATTTATTTAATATATATTATCTAAATAATGTTTTTTGTGCATTTATATCTGTTACAAAAGATTTGGGAATCGATGATTGCCTTATAAGTATTTCCCCCTGATATGTGAATTTTTCAGTTATCTGTAAACAATGATATTGAGAAACGTGCAGACTCTGCAGTCCCCTATGCCAGAAATCATTCTTTTTTTTTTTTTTTTTTTTTTTTTTTTAAAGAATCTATTTCGGCATCTTAGAATCTCTTTCACTCAGCTTTGTCTCTAGTCTACTTTTTTTTTCCACAGAAATTGCACTCGGTACGTTGTTGAGACTTAAAACGCCGTTGCTCGGGAACATCCTGGTGATTGAGAGGAGGAACACTTCGAGCTGACGAATGCGCCAAAAATTTTCTATCTCAAAACAGGTTGTGAAGTTTTCAACTTACCTACACGCTAGAAAGCACGATAGCCACAGCTCTATGACTTCTAAAATGATAAACTTACTATTTTTTTTTTTAAGAAACATTTGTGACTAGGGCTTTGTTGAAACCTTTTTAATGAATACCAAATCCGTTCATGAACGCCTTTAATACCGATTGTCTATTTCTAATATTTTGAAAAGTACTATTAAGCATTCATATCTTATTGGGATATAAATTCTTGTTTAATTCAGGGCATTCGATTCACAATTGAGTGCAATTGTATATTCATTAAATTTTGTTTAAAACAATTAAATTGATTTCCAATTTTCAATATCTTGGAACTTGATACACATTTCACCAATTAAGGAATAAATGTATGTGGGCGAATTAAAATGGCGATCAGAAAATAATCAATGCAGATATAAACTATTATGCTCTAATTTTGATATCAGAACTAATAAGTGGATAGCACCACAGACGTAACCTTTTAAATTTAAAAATTTTAAAGGGTTTTTCAGGGTATATATATTTCGACTTTTGTCCGTTCATGTCAGCCTCAACCATTCAACTGTGTCTGGGTAACTATGAACGTAACTGTCCGGATCAACTATGAGTGCAAATATGGCTACTAATTTGAGAAGTTTTTATCAAAATATTTATTTAATTGGCAGCGATGTGAAGCAATTGCTTATTAACGTCCCACTGAGAAGCAACACGAGATCTATTAACGATGAACTTCGTTAATTGGAACCTCGATCAAGTGACGAGAACGACATCTGAGTAGGCAATTTTATCTCTTAACTTCTACACCGCACCAATGGAAGGAATTGGGACTTCAACCGGATTTGACATGCATCAGGCCAACTACACGGCGGTTCTTTCGTAGTCTCAGAGGTCAAATCCACTACTCGACGAAAACAACGCCGGTCGTGAGCTCGTGACCATGACCATTAGACTACCGGGGCCACCCAAATTACCGGAAGTAAACCTCCATCTAACTGGCAAGTACTCTCAGTGATATTTTATAATTTTGCTGTAGATTAAACTGTTTCTAAATGAAATAACCACCTTGGTAGAGTATTTATTTGACATTACTCGTGTTAATGCTAGGAAGCTATAAAAATTGAAAAAGGTAGAAACGTTTTACTGAGTCAGAGAGACCCAGAGTGAAGAGAATGTCTTGAGATAGTCAATGTGAATCATCTAGCAAAGTGTGAAGAAAATGCATTATTGAGAATCAGAGATT
This sequence comes from Nephila pilipes, assembly GCA_019974015.1. Lineage (NCBI taxonomy): Eukaryota > Metazoa > Arthropoda > Arachnida > Araneae > Nephilidae > Nephila > Nephila pilipes. The sequence continues at coordinate 176,595 of BMAW01104922.1, forward strand.
ATGAAAGCAGACTGGATAAAGTCCATTGTAGTTCGGAGGTTGCTGGCTATTGAATTGATTCATCAAAAGAATCGTCAGACGTCGAGGACATTTCTAATCAACCTGGTCCTTCATGAAATATGGGTAGAGGTAGCCTAGTGGGCATGATAAGGAATTCGCGGCCGGCATTGTTTCTGTCAAATCGGGAATTCGAGACCCTATTTCACTAAAGGTCCACTAGTAACGGGACTGATATTTGTTTACTGTCGAGGCTTCAAGTCCCTCCAATGGTGTGGAGTGGAAGTTTGGAAATGAAGGCTCCAGCTCAGGTGTCGTTCTCGTTACTTGACCAAGACTCGAAATTGCAAGGTCAACTGCCAATAGCCCTCGTGTTGCTTCTCAGTGTGACGTTAATAAGCAATCAATCAAATTCATGAAACAATTCCTAGATTTCTCTTGATGAAAACATAGATACGTGGATAGGTTTATGATATGGGTTCTATAGCATTCCCCCCTAAAACTAATACATTGCAAACCTTTAGTTCAATTTGCTTGAATTAAAAATCTCTACTAATGAGTGAAACGTGTTTTATGTAGATTAGATTAAAATTATGATGTGTAATGAATAGGACTGAGGTGATACATAAACAAGCGGGGAAGAATTTAATACCGAGGTTGGTGATCGGTAGTTAAGTGTAATTGTGAGTTGAAGTAAACAATCGACTGAATAAAAGGCATTTGGAGTGAATTCAGATAGCGAAGATGAAGGCTTAAAAACTCAACTAAACCCTCAACTTTACTTCATCTAAGACCTCGAGCTAGAATAGGTTAGTAAAAACAAGAAGAATTTGTTATTTAAAGATAAGACGCGTGAAGAGCAATTTTTTTCTCATATTTGTAGAAGACCACAGAAAGCAGTACTTGGACTGCAAGAACGCTACTCTTAAACGGAAATTCAGTTAAACATATTAAAAAAGAAATATGTTTTTCCATCGGTCCTTTTATAGATGTCATGAAATAATTTTATACAAAAGCAGACAATTTCTTAATGTGGGAAATAAATATACATTTTCAAATGTTAAGTAAATTTTTTTCTACGTCTTTATTCAATCAAGCTAGATGAGGCCCACGTTAATCTTCATACATTGAAAAACTATTTTAAACACCTCAACATTACGATAAAAGAAAAAAATAAGAGGTATACGCTTAAAAGTGCTAAGTAAATTATTTATCGTTGTAATAAAGACTTGCCTAACACACTCACGCATACACAGATGTATATATATATATATATATATGTATATATATATAGATGT
>BMAW01104922.1:177989-235657 GCA_019974015.1 Nephila pilipes
ATATATATATATATATATATATATATATATATATACAGAGAAAGAGTGTCAAAACTCAGTGAATCGAACAAATATATTTCACATTAAAAAATAACGCTTACCTATTGTAACAAAAAATGGTAAATAATGCCAAATGACTCAGTTTAGAAGAAAGGGTATAAATTAAATAAGAGGGAAAAACTATTTTACCATTTCTTAAAGTAATATAAATTCACGTTAGAAAAGAAAATGCTCCTCAGATGTAACACTTGCGGTGAGTAAGATGTTATTCTTAAATTCTTTTCTACAAATTCCTTCCTAACGTGCAGGCAGACTTTTATTTTAAATTCAGCTTAGCTTTAGGTTTCTTATAGTTTCTTTCTTGACAATGTATAGATTCGAGCATTCAGAAACCTAAGGCTTCTTTTTCTCGATTTGAGTGAATTATCATGAGATTGAGAGGTTTCTTGTAGTGAACATTGTCCCTAACCGGAAAACTATAAGTGCGAAAGATAGAAGTTCTATTTAATAAAAGACTAGAAAGCTGGAAGAGAAATATAAAGACGTTTCATAAAAGTATGAAATTTCTAAAAGTGCAGAATTAACAATTTTGAAAAATCGTGATTTGTTTTTTAATACCTTTGAAAGTCTTAAAGGAGACCGAAAAAGATTTAAATTCTTAAAATTTGACAAGATCGATGAAGTAGTATTGAATTGAGTTAAAATTGTACGAAACAAAAACATGACCATGAACAGGCTGATCATTAAGGATAAAGTGAGTGAGTTTGCTACATTGTAAGACATTTGCAAACTATTTACATATTAGTACATTTTTAAAATAAATTTCTTTGATAATTTAGTTCCTTGAGTATTCTTAATCGTTATGAAAGAAACTATGCCTAATTGCTTTAGAAAGAAAATGAGAAACATATTACAATATGAACCTCTGGTTATAAAAATTTCTATATATCAAATTTTTTTCCTGTACCTTCAAGTTCGATATACAGAAGTTCGAATCTATATATAAAATTATTCATATGATAATATTTTAACTGTTAAGTTACTTTGAGGTTCACACCATTGGTTTTAATATCGAGTTAATATACTATTGTTATATTATAATTCAATTCGGCTACTAATGTGTGGCTTTTAATCAGATTTCACAAATAATGTTTTACAATTATTTAAACCTTTTAATTTCATAGAGATTTTATGAAGTGTTTCACTACTTTTATTTTATGTACAAATTATTCGAAATAATGTAATTCACAGGAAACTCACTATTTTAAAATCTCCCATGTTTGAGAAAAGCTATAAACTTCTTATAGATGATGAATCTTTATTACGTTTTGAACAAATTTATTTATTTAAGAATCCAAAACTCAAAATTAGATAAACAAGTTTGTTTGAAACGTAACAAAAATTCTCATATACAGTCTTTCTCCAATTTGAGGAGCTTAGCTCCTGAAAATACTGTATTAATACGAAACCAAACGAGAATACAGCAAGAAAATTTTTATTTAGTATTATCTCTCAAGCATATTATTCACAAAAGTTCAAAATTAATCACCCAAAACAGTTTTAAAATTTCCATTCGTTTTTAAAAATTGTAATACCATGTACAAGACCTTATTATTCCTTTGAAATGTACACAAGCCATTACAATTAAAATAAATTATAACTTCCATTTAATATAAAATCGGTAGTCAACTTATGGGAATTATTTCAATGTTTGAATGTAATTAAAATGGTTAAATTTCTTACATATAAAAGAACAGTTTGTTTTGTAATTTTTACCACTCATGTGTATGCGCTTAAATAAAACAAAATGATTGTTCAATAGCTTTCACATTAACTTCGCTGGAAATGTATCCAATATTCTTCATTTATAACAAAAACATCGGGAAGAAAATACTTTACTCTTGCAACTATGCGCTTGCCAAAGAAAACGCATCTGTTGAGCATCTTTCAAAAAAAAGTCGAAAGAAATTAGCTTTTTGGTGCTTAGAGCAAAGACTGTTTACTTTCCGTGGCTGCGTAGATCGTTATTCAGAATAAAACTTCTTCGATTTTTTGCTCTTTAACGAAAACGTCGGATCGTGCATATCATGAATACCTAATATAAACATGGTTGCAATCAGTCTCCTGGTTCAGAGAAAGAGTGAATCGAATTGCATTCTATGTTCTTTTTTAGTGTTTATATCTCCTTTTCCTCGGTTCTCTGTTTTTGTAATTCCTAATAGTGGACTTTCGAAAAACGCTTATAAAAAGCTATTTGTTCTGAGTGAATTTGTATTTTTTTTCGATGTAATTTTTACTGTTTCTATTCATTTGATGATTATAAATATGAAATGGGTTTCGGAAAATGCATTTATTTTGTATTGAAATTAATTTAAAAACAATGATGTTTATTTCAAAGGGGCCACTTATTCGTACTGTTAAGTATTTCGGTTTGGTTTGATTAGTATTAGTTGAAACTTCTTAACTAACAACATAGAGGGCGCTGGGGTGCTCTACGGGTTATGACTGTGTTGGAGCTAACTAGAAAGAAACAATTCGATGTTCCGGATTTTCGTTGTGCTTTATGTGCGTAGTGTAGCGGGCTTTTTAGCGGAATATATTTATCAATATTTAATAAAATATTAAAAAAAAAAAAAAATATAATACCTTTTTATTTTTTTTTTTTTTTTTTTTTTCCCGATTTCTTCGACTTCAAAACCAGGGCCTGATTGCAAATTTCATAATGAACCACTACTGTAATTTTTCGTGTCATTTGTCATTCTTCTCGTCACAGAGTCAGTTGATATCCAACGAGAACTATTCAATAGACTCATGATGACAAACCTTATCCAAGTGAAAACAATGAACGATACCGTATGTAGTACCTCATTCTCTTAATATACACAAGCAGCCCATACTATTCTACATCGAGGTCTTCGATGGATACGAACTTCAAAATTAAGATAGACTTGCCAACTGGGCTACTAACTATTCTACTGGTCAGGATACCGCGATCCTACTTAAATACTAAAGATTTTAACCACAAATGCATTTTATAGATTCTAGAATTGTATGCTCTGTGAAAAGGGTGCAATCGTTTGAAGTTATCTCATCCGATTAAAACACAGGAACAGAATAACGCTATAAAGCAGAGTGAGAAACAGACAGAAATATGATGAACCTCTCTCTATATATAAATATAATTAGTAGGGTTTTTTCATTCATAATAATATACTGCGATCAGTACTCTCTTTCCATTTTGATAGATAAAAAATCATTCTGATAATACATTCGAATCATAAATGTTATGTGATATATATTATTCGAAGAATATAATATGAATAATATAAAGGTACTAATAAATGAACTTAACCTATACTTAAAAATTACATTGAAAAAAAATGAAGTAAATTTGTTAATTACTTATAAGGACATTGATAGATCAAATCTAATTTAAGATAAGAGTTTATTATAAGTCTATACCTCTATTTCTTTAAATAACTAGTAATCTGTTTTTGATTTTTGAGTATTTAATCTGTTTTTGATTTTTAATTCATGAAAGAATTCTGAATCTGCTATAATGAAGGTAATTAAAGAGGATTCCATACATAAATGCCAGTAAATGTATTCTCAGCTTAATAACCTGAAAAAGAAACAGAAATTCTATACTTTAATATGTGATTTATTGATGGTACAATTATTCTCTGCAAAAATACTTCGTTTTTCGAGTTTTAAGAGTTGTTTTAATAAAAGTCAGGACTAACGTTTAAAAGCTTTAACATTTGAATGAAACTTTAAACAATCAAAACAGTTCAAAAGTTCTTATTTGTTGTTCTCTGTCCCTTTTTTTTTACTTCTGATGTGTTTTATTTTTATTTTTGGTACGTTTGAATTGAATCATTAGTTCTTTTTATTATCAAAGAGAGATAATTACTTGAAAGTAGATCTTTTATTCTTTAGTTTTACGTTAAAATTTTATATTAGTAATCGAAGAGATTTGCTCACATTATCTTTTCGTTTTATGATGAATAAAGTTATCAAAATCCTTATTAGATTTAAGTTATAATGTATTTTAAATAAATGGAATTTCAAAATCTTTATTGATACTGCAACTAACAAATTGTATAATTTCAAAACTTTAGAGTCATCGTTCTTGATACATCGCTGTTCTTTCAAGAGCGGATATTTTTATTAACAAAGTAAAATTTCCGAGTAAACCAGATATAAAACTTGTATAATACCTTCTGACGAACGTAGGTGATACTTTTAGAAAATATAATTACAAATTTCTATGTGAATTCTGTTACTTCCGTAAAGAATATATTGGTGTCTGATGAATGCAAATCGTTTACTTCTAATAGGAACAAATAAGCGTAATGATTTGAGGTTGAAAACCCAATGACATGTATTTGAAAGCTTCAAACGCATTCCAAACACCACCGAGCCCGAAAAATCGGAATTTTTCTGCGTGATCAGGCAAGGAAATCTAATTTTTTTTTTCTCCTTCTGTAGATGTTTCCGATATTAATCAGGACATTGTGTAAAGGTTTTGCATGAGGAGTCGTCTCAGAGTAATTAAGGGAACTTTTAATTAGTAAGCAGGCAGCCGTGAAAAGTGCCGGATTTAAATTACAGTGTCATCCTTCCTCACAGTTTGATACGAATTTCGCGAAGCAATGCAGGACAGAATAAAATATTGTCCTAGTTCCTTTGGAAAGTGGGGAAGGAGTCGGGCGAGAATGATGATTAAAAGGGCTCGTCGGCTCAATGCGAGGCCCGACATTTTTCTCTTTTCCTTTGTCTTTCCACTCTGGCTAAATCATTGGGTGGGAGGGGGGGACTGCCTGCCCCTTTCTCCCTCCCTAGTGCTTGATTAAGAGCTGCGGACGAAGAGCTTTACTTTAGAAGGCGTTTATTAAAAATGCGCTTCACCCGATCAAAATAAATCACCAAAAGAAAAAGCACGCTTGCAAACGCCACCGTTTAGGAGGGTGGTGGACGAAAATCAGATGTCCTTTTGGACTCGTGATTTGTGCTCATGGCCGTCAGATTCACTTTTCAGAATGGATGGATTTGCCCTTGAAAACATTCTTGAGTAAGTTTAATTTTTGCAATGGATGGCTTGAATTTCTGAAGTGTTCCTGGAAATGTTCAGAGGACTTACATGTTGGTCTCGTGAATCGAAATTAAATCTTATTTGCTTAAAAAATTTTTTTTATATATATATATATATATATATATATATATATATATATAACATAAAAATGAGAAGTGTGTTCTAACTTTTAGATTTTTTAGCTCTGGAAATATTCTGATAGATCACTTCCACAATAATAAATAACCTGGACGTTCAATGGGTATTCTGCGTTCACTCTTAATTATGACTCAAGAAATCTTCTTATATTACCTTAAAAAATTTAAAAAATTATAGTTATCAAAATAATTTTATACAAGATTTTAATAAAAATTATAATTAAAAATAAGTAAGTTGTTTAAAATACGTAATAATGGGTACTGCTATATGGTTTAATCACATATTCAAAAGGATTCTGATGAAAGAGTACGTCTCTGTAAAGCTCTAAATAAGACTTAATATACTATTCTTTTATTTAATTATTGAAATTGATACATTATACAATACAGATTAGTTTATATTCATTTTTATGTTTTCAGTTGTCAGTTTTTCTACCAGTATTAGAGTCACTGCATGATTAACATGCAAATCAAAATCAAAATGACAGCTTAACAAAAACATATCCATTTTTAGTGTGCAGAAAAATGAAATGGTCGTTAATGACATATTTCAGAAAAGATAGCGCTCTTATTGAATAGTTTGGCAATAACACAAATATTTTCCCTGTACTTTAAATCCGCCAAGGTAGATAAGCGATATAAATGTTAATAAATTTTCCATAGAAAGATATTGCTGCTTTTGAGCAATTTAATTTCGCCCCTGTATTAACAAGATGCGTTTTACATATAATATGGGAGAAATATCCAACACCACACACACAACTTTTACTTCCGCCATCAGCAACTATAATTAAAATTATTCACGACTATCTGTGGTGGGACGCCACGAAATCGTGAAAACCTTGAACACACAAAATAAGAATCAATTTCGCAAGAATTTGTAGTATATAAGTTAATATTTAAATAATGTACCCAGTATTTTCGGAATTTCAAAACCGTCTGTTACTGGTTTTTATTGTGTGACAAATTGCATTCCATTGCCAAAAGATCTCTTTTTAAACTACATAAAATCTCATTCTCATTAGATGCGCTTTCAATAAAGCTTTGTTTGTTGTATAGCCATTAAATGTCAAAGCTTAAGCCAGTGCAAAATATTATTTTTAGTAGTCATAAATCATTTTTACTAATTTTACTAAGTACAGCAAATGCATTACAGTTTTTGCACTACTCATAAACTTTGTTTTAAGAAACGCATTCTCTTCCACTCCAGTGCTATTTTTAAAATTGTTTGTTCTTTGATATGACATCCATCATCAGAAGAAACTTTTACCCATCAATTAATTTCCTTCCGCTTTATTTTTGTTGAGTTAAAATTCCTATCTCCGATCCTATATCAGTAAATTAGAAAATTCTGAAGTAAAATTATATCATATATAACTTTTGAAGAAAATGGTGCTCTATTATAAAACGTAGTTACATGTCCCTTTTGAAAACCTTCACTGAGCCCGTTTATCATTTAGGAACAGACAATTCTTAAATCGAATTTTTTCTCAAGTCAACTGCTCTGAGCATCTAAAAGACCGCTCTGCTTCAAAGCAATCCATGGAATAAAATTGCTAAACTTAGTTCTCTAGAGAAAAGCCTTTAACATAAAATAAAATAAAAAAGATTTATTCCGAAGTTTCATTTTTAGCACTCCATCGTGTTTCTGGGAAGGTAGACCACTTTAAGAACCCAACCATTTATCTCGAGGAGAATGGTGATTGGGGGCAGAAATCGGCCTTTCTTCTGTTCACCATCAACTAATCAACTTAAAACCTGTATTCTTGCTGTTGAGCTTTCTTTTTTTACCACCACCACTTTTTCTCTACTCTTTCCCCTCTCTTTCTCAGCCTTCTTTTGACTACTCGCTATTAAAGCTTTTATCGATTGCTAAAGTTGTGGAGGGTGCTTTACTCCCTTCAAATAACTCCATTATCTCTCTCGACAACTTGTTCAACACCTCCGTAAGTCCTTTCGTTGGGAGATGGAGGATTTACCTCGGAACAGTTGCAGCTAGGATGCCACGTAACTTGATGTCACTGTTCAATAATTCTTCTCGTCTTTTTGTCAGAGGACTTTAAAAGTATTTTTCTCTTTCGGATCGAAACGACCATCATACTCCAACTGTGGACTCCCAGGATATAAAGGTGAAACAAAGTAACGCGAAAAAACGGCTATGAAAGAGATTGAGGGAAGGTTTCAAAAATAGACGTTATTTTTTTACCGGTTTTGATAAATTTTGTTATAAAAAATTCACTATAGTATAATAAAAGGTTGCGTCTAAATTTCTCCCATGTATTTGTTTACACATATGTATTTGATTTCACGAATACAGTATTTCATGAATAATTTATGAATAAAAAACACATGGTAATACTTCCACATTGGTTTGTGCTTTCACAATTCTGTTATTTATTGTTCGCTGTGAGAGAATCGAAATTTTTAATAAAAGTTTCTATATATTAATGAACTAAATAACACTAATTAACTGGCTCAGTGTGTATAAATCCTTCAAATTTTTGTCAGATATATTTGTTGCTAGAGTTTTTATTAAAATGAAATAAACTTCTTAACATAAATGATAAACTCAGAAGAAATTTCTTAGTGAAATAGTAAAGAAAAAAGAAAATAAAAAAATAATCTTTGTAATTTCAACGATAAGGGAAAAAACTGCAAAACTTATTTCACCGTTAAATTATTGAATTCTGCTTTTCCTTTATTTCATAAGCAAAAAAATGTAATTTTTTTTTCTTATTAGAAATAAAAATCGGAGGTATTACAAAAGAAAGTAATAAATTTATAGAGAAAAGATATTAAATGTTAATGTTAAAATTAATTTTTAATAACCAGCTGTTTTTGTTGCATTTAAGTCTGTCTAATATATATATATATATATATATATATATATATATATATATATATACACGAAAGCTGGACTACCACATTTCAAAGAAAAATTAACAATAAAATGGAAATTTATTGATAGTTTTTTATCAACATTAGTGAAGCGAAGAATAATGCCTGGTTGCAACTAGTAATAGACATATATTGCCTAGAATAATATGCAACTGACAGCATTCTCAGAAAATAATCGTTGAAACCACAAATAGAAAATGAGACCTAGATTCACCTTCTCATATCTGGAAATTTGAAAGAAAAAATTTAAAATTAAAGGAAGAAATCAAAAGAGAATTGAAGAATTGTTTTGTCAACAGGCAGATTCTTTTGCTCTTTAACTCTAATCTTTCTTCATTTAATTCCATTCTCAAATATCATTGTCAAGCCTATTTAACTCAATTGGTAGATAAAACTCCCTATTTTAACATATGAATGCCTGTAATTTTGCTTGATTTGTTAGTTTTCTTAAGTGATTAAGTCAGTGCCCATTTGAATAACTATAAAAGGATCCTTGTTCTGAAGCAATACGTCTTGAATAATCAAAACATTTTTCTTGGAACCTCCATTTTAATTGGGTCAAGTACTTTCCCGAAACTGCTATTAATTGTCTTGTTACAAATTATACATGAAAAGTGAATTTAAGTGCATAATCTAAACATTTTTATTCCAATAATATAACACATAGAGATCACTTGTCTTGTAAATTCTGATTATGTAGATATTTAAAGGTAAAAATAATTCAATAAATATTTTACAGTTATTACAGCCATTCTGAAAATTTTGTGACTTTTTTACTCGGAATGAATATATAGTTACTTATCTGATTTTCAAATCACACTAAGAATTTCCAAACTAGAAGCAACAGATATAATCTCAATATACTTCTCCCTCTAATTATGTTATTCCTCCAAGAAAAATAATTTTATTTCCTTTCTCTGTCTTTACTTTCAACTGGAGAGAGTTTTTTAAGACTTTTGAAAAAAAAAATCTTATATTCATCAATGAACTGAATTCTTTTTATCATACTCTTTATTGATGTTTCTATTGAATTTAAACCTAAAATATACTCAGCTATTTATGTATCATTCTCATATAATTCAAAAAAGGCAATAATTAGAAAGTGCTATTTTATTACTATGTTTTATCCTCTGTTCAAACGCATACGTTCCTGTTTCTCCGAGTGAAAATGAAATGTAAGTAAAAACCAATTTGGAACGCACGAATGCATTTGTCTGCGGAGATATATATTGATTTAATCATTATGTCTGCAACATTAAAAAATTAAGAAATACAGCTATAATCAGTAATAACAATCTACTTCTTAATATGGATTCCCAAAATAATATGAATTCCTGGCTTTGTTAGATTTTCTGCCTCATCTACACGAAAACTAAATCTAAAGGAGTAGATTTTTGGTGCATTTAAATAAACAACAGCATCCAAACGTCCAAATAAACACAGAATCCCCCCCCTCCCTAAAAATGTCATTTGGGCATATATAAAGCAAAGTGTTGCGTCCTCGCCACCCGCTCATACCAAGTAATGTTCAATACCAGCAGCCGAAGTCATCGAGAAGACAAACATTATTTCTTTTGCTTTTTCGGGTACTTTCCTTCGCCCCTTCCTCCCTAAACTTTTTTCTCTCCAACCATTTTTTTTTCAACGATAGAAATCGTTACCTTCATTTATCGGCATCATTTTATTTCGAAGGAAGGAAATGACCATCGAAGAAGGAAAAAGAATAGAAAAAGAGAGCAGCGAGAGAAATTTGCGGGGATGAAAAACGGTCATCAGAGATGTGTCTGGCTTTTTGGAAGAAGAATTGTCGACTCTCATCTCAGGGCCTTCCAATTTTCTACGAAATGAAATCCCATAAAGCATCCGACGAAGAGCCATCCGACGGCAGTGTTGTGGAGGGTGGTTACAAAGAGCCGACGGAGTATTATGAAGAAAGAGTAACATCCGGAAACGCAACTCTAGATAGATAAGAGTCTCCGGTCGCCATCTGCAAAGGAGATTCACTAATGTCACAGAAGAGATTTACTTGTAATGGCTTTCTATCTATTCTGGAGGGAAAATAAAAGAAACTAAAGCAGGGGAGAGAAGTGAGGAGAAATAAAAAAAAAAGGGACGACGACGAACTCCGCTACCTGTTTCTTTTCATCGCCAGAACTATTCTCGGTAAACTTTCGTTAATAACATATTTATAAGCGTCGACAATTTTGTGGAGCAGACGGAAGTTGTCGATAAAAGAAGATAAAGTTACAATCAGTTGCTGCTTCTTTTCTCCATAATTGCTTCGTGAAAGAGATCCCATTCTTTTATTTTTCTCCCTTGTCTAGAAAACAATAGCGAGGATTAACGGCATAACTGTTTCCAATGCCAAGAACCGTAAGCGCTGCAATGCAGTGACTGAACCCCCAATGTAGGTCGGAGGGGTCTTAAGCGAAACATTTCTTTGTCTCAATTCTGTTTCGGTGAAAAAGTTTTCGAAATGGTAGGTTTAGGAAGAAAAATACTTGAATAAATGATCGTAATATGTGAATTGTGAAAACAAATTCCATTTTCCTTAAGATTTCCACTAATAATATTTGCAGTATGCTGTGCAGTGAGAGTTTTAAAAAGTAAAATGAAAACACAGTGTATCATTATAGTGCATATAAATCTCACTTACAAGTAGGTAAAAAAGGAAAATAAACCGGATGATGTGTCTGAATGGATGTTTTTGGAAACAAATTATACTACAATAGCACGATCGAGATACAATCAAAAAATATAAATAAACTTTCAAGAAAACGAAATAATACTTTTTCTGCCCATCACAGATAGAAACTTCACGTCCTATTAAGAGTTATGCGAAGTTTGTTCCTTTTCAAATGCCTAAAAACAAAACAGTTTCAAAAAGTTTACCAACATAAATATATATTTTAATTTCATATCTTCAAAAATAACATTTGAATTTGTATGTCTTTCAGTTTTAAGCTTTTATTCCTCAAAATAGTTTCTCGTACATAACAGTATGATAACTGAATCTCATATAATTATTTTTCTTAATTTTAATAAAGTATGATAAGTTTCAGCAAATAAATTACGTATTTATGTTTTTGTTTATGAATTTGTCAAGTACCATGATTTACTTATTCGCTATGTAACATAATGAGTAATTTCAGTTTAAAAGAAGATATTATATCACAGTTTTAAAATAATTTTTGCACATCATTTTACAGATCTTTAAGGGATTTTAAACAAAATATAGTATTTTTAGCTTTTTTTTCCCTGTTACCAGTATTAGAAATAAGTATTTGATATTTAAGACGAAACAAATGTATTTGTATCCCACTTAAGTGAATACATAATTTCTTGTGCGCAATTGTAATTTTTTAAATTCAGTTTTAAAGGAGAAATTATAATTTTCTTAAAATTTAATTTTTAAATTTTTTTTTTTTAATTTTCAAATATTAAATTTACTATTATTTCATGTTATGAATTCTACTGCATTCACAATTGTGATTTTTTTTTTTAAGTTTCCTATAAAAAAAAATCATTTCTGAAAAACTTTCTGTAAAAAATGCCCAGTGCTCCTCGTTTAATAATAAACATATTATGAATACATGAAATGAAGCCTCATACTGTTACTGATATTTGATTACTGTCACACACACATACGCAACTGAAAAGCACTTACTTTGAGGATAGAAGAGCAAAACATATATGATTTACGTCGTTTTAATTAGGGAGGATTTCTTCTAAACTTTAACATAAGTATAAAAAGAAGAATGCATTGTAATGATTTATAACACTGCCATTGCTCATATTTCTCAATAATGAACATATTATCAATACATGAAATGTTATCTCAATACTGCTATTGCTATTTAATTGCTATTCCTCCCCCAAATAAAAACCCTGAAAATTTTCTGCTCTTCTGTACTTTGAGTACAAACATATAATTTGCGTCATCTTAATTTGAATCTGTTCTTCTTAAATTGAACATATATACAAAAAAAAATGCATTGAAATGATTTAACGCTGCCCATTTCCTTATTCTGAAAAAAAAAAAAAAGCGAGTTATATGCAAGACTGGGCTAAAATGGTAGCGTAATTCTATTAATTTTCAACTGGTTTCCATAGTAACGAGTTTGTTGAAGTCGCCTAGTCAGCTTTGTTTCTACCTTTAATAGCCACTTTGTGACGTTTCAATCACGAAGCCTCAACTGATGAGGTCCCGAAAACCTATTACACGCACGATTCAGACTTCTCATTTAGCCTCAGCGCTCTAACTGAAATGGTTTCTATTAAGTAAATTAATAACGAAGAATAGCTGTGGGAGAAATATATTTCCCGTCGTTATGTGCTGGATTTTATACACATAATTATAATATTAGTAAAACTGAATAAAAATGAAGTATATATTTTACTTTTACAGAAAAATTTAAATTATTATAGTGAGTAAGAAAAATAATGTATAAGAGAATTGAATTCAAATAAAGGCATTATATGCAAACAATTCACAATTACTTTTTGGCATATGCCTTAAGAGGCTCTGCAAAAACCTTTCGAGATTATAAAATTTTATTGTATTCCAATTCTTAGCTAACAGTAATTCCTTAAGGATTTTTTATAATTCACATCAAACCAGAGTTACACAACTATCTAATAGTGTCGGATTAAAATCGTGATGAGATGACTAGTTAGTTCACAGACTTTAAACTGTAAGGCATTCAGCAAAATGGTCTGGTGACGAGCGTCACAACTGTTTATTCTTCAATATCCAAGTCTTCACAATTCCAGGGTTGAAATCTTTTTTTAATGGAATATTTTGAAGTTTATCGAGTGATGTAAAAAAAATTTGGAAACTTATCAGAAATTAAAAAAAGAAACATCCACAAAAATAAAACGATGTTTATTGAAAAAAAAAAGGGGGGGGAGCGTTTATTTTATTGTTTAACGAAGCAAAACCCTTTGTTCCAACTTACAAAAATCTACTTTCAAAATCGTATGGTACAGAACATCTTCATTCCAAATTTAAATATGAAATAAATAAATAAAATCCAAGAAAGTGAAAAAAAAAAATCGAGTCGTGATTTGTTATAGACGAAACAGCTCGTTTATTCGCAACTGGTAGTGACCAGACAGCTATATCCTGCTGAAGAAGCCTACAATTATAGCTTAATTTGGTCAAAAAAGAGCGAAAATAAATTACCCGGTTTTTACCACTTTTTGTAACAGCTTAAAGGTTGGCCTTTACTTCGTTTATGGACGCCCATCGCATTAGAGAGCTACAATTCTTTACCTTACGGAAAGCGGACAAGAGAACAAAAAGAAAGAAAAGAGGAGCTCATTCAATCGGAAAGGGAGCGTGAGAGCTGGCAGTTAGGGGACCACACGCAAATTTCTCCCCGAGATGAAAATTATCTTATTGAATATATATTACCTTCAGGCTCTAAAAAAGATCTTAATCATGTTGTCTTGGAACGTTTTATTGTAAGGTCATTTTCTGATTTTTTTTTTTTTTTCCTTCGATCGATGAAAAACAATTATGATTTCATAATTCCCATGCATGAGGTTTAAAAAAAATATGCTACGTTCTAAATTTTTTCTTTTTCAGTGGATTTTCATATAAAAAATAATACTTTGTTTACAAAACAATTATTTACTATCTATTCAAGTATATGTTTACGTTCATGTTTTTTTTTTTGAATTTAAAGATACACAGTTCATACGTTTTAGTTTCAACTGCAGATTCACTTTAACATTTCACTACCTGAATATTTTGGTAATAACCAATCGATAATAGAAAATCTCTCCCTTCATTTAAGTAAAAGAAGATGGATACTAATTTCCTCATAACCCATTAGAATCTTCATATTTTCTTCAGTTGTTGACAAAAGATTGGCGCTAGTGACAATTACATTTACTTGTAACCAGTTTGATTATTAATATTGTTGAATTTTCATGTGATTTTGTGCTTTTCTTACATATTTTTTTCACGAAGTTAGATTTTCCAACAAACATTTTTTTCATGGAATTTACAGGATTTCTTATTAGTTAAATCAATGATAGTTTTTGTCAAAAATCAAGTAAATTGCATAAACATCTATAACACATTTCACAAACAAACAATATACATACACACGAGATGTTACTGCAGATCACTGGATACATAACCCTGAATCAAACTGAAAGACATCTGTATTTGTCAAAAATTTAATTAAAATTCTATTTATACCTTTTAAAAAGTAGTTATTATTAATTATCGTTAATTCAATTAATAAAGTCATCAAATAAATGAAGTTTAAAGTTTTAAATCTATAACAAATTTGCTTCTATTCTCATGATTGATAAATGTTTCAGTTATTTTTGAATTCATATGTATTATAAATTTCTACAACTTTATCAATAAGGAAAACTAACAAAATTTACAAACAGTACTTTAAAAACTGAAATCACAACCAAAGAACTTTTTGCTGTTTCTTTAAGAAAACTATAAAGATGCAATTGAGCAATATTTATTTTTAGCTTCCATCTAATATTATTTCCTTTAAAGCTAAATCACGAAATTTTCCTAAAATACCTCACATGATAATTAATGATTGTGTATATGAAGTGTAGGAAACGCTTAAGTTTTATTTAAAAAAATAGAGATTTTCATTTGAATAAAAATAATAAAAGTAAATTTTTAAAGATCGATACTCAAACTTGAAAAACTTTAAGCGATTAGACGATTTTCAATATTTTTTATATAATTATTGATTTTTAGATATTAAAATAGTTTGAAAAAACTTTATTTTTAGTGGAATTTTTTGAGATTTTTATTACAAATAATAGATACAAGTTCCTAATGTTAGAATACGTAATTTCTAATTAATATAAAATAAAGTTAATTATTGTTTTACAAGCAATACCTGGTTGTCACGAAAGAAGTACCTTTGACAACACTGGAAACATTTCTAACTGAAACAGTATATCACATAGAAGACATTTTTTTCAAGTGTGAATTTACAGAAGTCAAAGAAGATTTCTTAGACTCAAAAAAATTCTGGTTTTCCTATCAAGATGCAATTTCGTGATCTCAGTATTCTAGAAAAACAGAATTTAGAACTGTAAAATCCACCCCACACGCAGCAATGCAATCCATCAAAGAAAAAAATTTTAGTAGCAGATATTGTTTGAAGGACTTATTAGTTTTAAAGATCTATTGTTTTATAAAATTCTCTGTTTCTTTAAAGCAACAAAAAATTACTAGTTATTTTATACTCTGAATGTTTTAGTTTTCAAAAAAAAAATTTACTAGATGGATTTTGTTGTAGAGATGTGTTATTATCCAAAAGCTTTAAACAAAGTTTTTTTTTAAGTGGATATCTTTACCCTGACTCATTGTTGAACACATATAAGATTAAATAATGATTAATTATTATTAATCATTTATATACTTAAAGCAAGTATACAAACGATTAAAAATAATTGTCACACAATATCATGCCCAGTAACGTCATGCCCATGCAATCAAATCTGAAATATAAAATTGTTTTCTATCCTTTTAATGTTAAGGGAATTTCATATATTCAGTAAATTGGTGAAAAAATTTTGGAATGACTCGAAACTTTCCAACCAGCTAACATTCATCTCTAAGCCCCACCGAACAATTATGGAACTAAGCCTACCTTAAGAAATAGTTGCTAAGAGAATAACCTATTATTTCGAAAAAAAATGTTCTGCCGCTACTAAGCATTTAATAGTCATTTTGCTTTTTTCTTCAAATTTCGCCTTTCAGCTTTTAACTGGAAAGGTTCTTCAGAAGAAACTCTTTGAAGGCATACCGAATTGTTTTTGCACGTTCAATATCGAAATCGCAGTTGCCGTTTAATTTCGTATTAAGTCACTTTCAAGCCATAATAATTTCTTGATTTTTATTTTAATCACAAATATATATTTATAACTTTGATTGTATTACAATGCAAATTTTCGTTAGCTTTTTTATATGCATCTGAGTGATGAGTTACGCTTTTAACACTAGTATTATTTCGAAGTTTATTACGATGATAAATTAACTTCAACATTTATTTTAGCTATTGCGATCCCTTATTTATTAAATTTACTCTGGCCAATTTTTGTCCAGGGAAATAATTTGCTGATTACTTCTTAATAAAATTTTATTGTATTAGATTCTAAATGGAAATATGAAATCTTTAAGCATTTTGCTGATTTTTATTAATAGATTTTAAATTAATTATACATTATAATTTTTAAGCTATCACGAAATCTTGTTGAAACAAATATAAATGTTAAAAACACTGAGAAAAATATTTGTGCAAAGTTCTAGATTAATCTCCGACAAACTTAACTTCAATAAATACCAAGAATTTTTTTTCTCTAACTAATAGTTAATGTGTAAAATAATAGTACACTTTTTCATTAAACATCATGTTTTAGGAACTCATTTTTAGGTTCGTGGTAACTTTGGATAAACTTATTAAGATCTTATCCTGATTCAACGATATTATTAATGTATAGTGATTTTTTTTATCATCCTTATCTACAATTATATAATTTTTCTTCTGTCGTTGCTTAGAGATTCAGTTTATGAGTCAATACTCCTTATATAGATCCACTATTCTTTGCTTTATTCTTTGTATTTTTTAGTTTACTATTTTCTTTTTCTCCTTTTGAACTTGAAAATTTTTTTAATGGATTTTTAGTATGTTCTTCGAAAAATCTTTAACAAACCCTTAATAAAAAATTCAATAACAACATTAGTATTATTTCGAGGTTTTCACAAAGAAAAAGAAGACTGGCGCTGCTACAGAAGTAAGAATGCGCCAAACAGCTGTTTAGAGTGAAACCTTCTCTTTCGAATGCAGTGCCTCTCGTTTCTGTAAATAAATCTGTATACCCGTAGCCTCCATTCGCATTAGAGTTATTTTTTTAAAATGATAAGTGAACAAAATGTCACGTGAATGAATCACGTCCAAAATGGATGAAAATATCGAAAAAATCGGTAATCTGGTTCGATCTGACAGCAGGTTAAGTATTCGTGCGATTTTTGTGGCTGCAAAAATTAACAAAGAATACAAACTGCAATCACTCCACATTGTCTGTCGTGAAACTCTGTCCAAGTACAGCATCCCAGTGTGTGACCAACCGCCTCATTCGCCGGATCTTGAACCTTATTCGCTTGATCAGGTGACTTCTATCTGTTTCTAAGGTGAAATCTGCATTAAAAGAAACAAGATTTGAGTCCGTTGAACTGTAAAAGAGAAACGACACTCGCCCTGACGGAGCTAATAGAAGTCTTCCAGGACTGTTTCGAACAATAGAAGATTCGCATGGAACGTTGTAGGGATAGAGAAGAGGTGTATATTGAAAGTGATAATAAGTAAATATGTGTGACATCAAAATAAAATGTTTTACAGCGTCAGGTCTCGTTATTTAATAGCCATACCCTGTATATAAAGCTTCATATAATCTTTTCGTCTTTGCATTGGATTTGAATTAATTAATATAGTATTCAAGAAGAAATATGTTACGTGAAAAAGAACTAAGTTGCCTAATATTAGAGTTATTAAACGTTGATATGGCTTTTTTTAGAAAAATTAAATGTATTTTGGGTGATGAATGTCACCTTTATATTAATTCTGATTCCTTTTTCACTTTGATGGGAAATCGCTATTTTACAAATACTGAACTCTCCATGATCCAAAATCTAAGCTAAAAATTAAATGCTTTTGGATTACACGACCATGTTTTTCATTATGGCTCACTATACGTGGGAAAGGAGAGAGTGGGAAATCAAAATAAGTCAAGATGCTATTATTAATTCCTAGATTATTAAAATCCAAATCCAAAAGATGAGTGAAATGCAATGAAGATGAAAATTAAAGAATCAAACGTTAGTTTATTAGAAATTTTAAATGTAGAAAAACAATTCTTATAAAATAAAGCTCTGCTTGGATATCTTGCCAATTTTCTTTTGAGGGAAACAATGATATTTTGACCAAGAAAGATGATGCAAAAACTAACTCTGACTTCTAGAAAATGTGATAAGCCTTCAAGTAAGAAAATATTAAGGAATGTTTATAAGGTTAGTTTTTCAAAAGTTAATGTTTACAAAAAATATGTCACCCATACTTAAGGTAAAATATGAGATAAAAATTAAATTATCCTAAAGCCTTAAAAAGATTAGTCTCAAAATATATAAGCAAAAATATTAAATTAATATCCTTTTATCTAAATTCCAGTTAAAAGTTTCTTTGAAAAAAATAAATATTTAACAAGAAAACCTGATATAAAATTCTTTAAAATGTACATATAGTAATCAAAGGACTTAAAGCTAGAAGGATGATTGTGAAACTTATTGTGCATATATAGAATATATTTGTATAACTGAAGAACTTAAATTTTGTCGTTTTAAATTAAATTTAAGGCAAAATGTGAACTATTTTCTCAAATTTAATAAAACGAGAAACCATTATGGAATCAAAATCTAAAATTCAAACTTTAAAATTAGGTTTTAGATCTGCTACAGTTGCAAGAAACTGTAATATGAAATAATTTCATCAGATTAATTTATTTCATACAAATATTAATTAAAGTATATACTTACAAATGATATAGAAATCCCGGTTCATTTTTTGCCAAACTTTAGTTCAGTCAATCAATGGCCTTCCTGATCAGTTAAACACATAATAAATTAGCTTACAATAAAGAAAGGTGGAATTACTTATTTTATAAAGTACTTTTGAACTTTCGAAGCTATTTATGAAAATAATGTACCTTTACTTTTGATTAAATGTAATTATTTTATTTTTTGTAGAAAAGACGCGTAATTTTTCTAAAATCTAAAATCAGCTTTACTTGAAATCATATTATTCAAAATATTTTATTTCATTCTAAAAAAATTTTAATACCCTAGGATTTGAAAACCCTTTTTTCTTCATTGATTTATTGATCGAGTAGACACAATTTTTCATTTCGTTTCCTTATGCACGAATTTTTTTAATTGCAAATCTTAAGAAAAACATTTAGATTTTGTTTTGGTTTGAATAATAAGATTATTATTTTGTATTGCTGTGTTATTTATTATTAAAACTATTAGTAACTATACTAGTTTTCATAGGTTTCCAAGTTAATTTAGAAATCCTTTGTCTCAGCATGTAAGATTTTACTCACATATATTTTCTAAACGATTTTAGTCAGTCAAACAACAAATTTATATTAAAGTTCAGTACTCTTAAAGTAATTAATGAGTATTTCTGGGTGATTTCGCGGCTTTTTTAATGTAAAGGACAGTAATTCAATTGGATACGCGCTCACCCTTTCTCTGAGAAATTTTAACTATCCTGAACTGAAAGTTCTTATTTCATGGCCTTGCATGCAGGATTTGCAGTCACGATATTTTCCGAAGCAACTCACGTGCCACAATGCCTCGTCTTCCTCTGCAACTGATAATTAGTGGCAGATTGGCTATTAGCGTTTCGAAAATTATAGCGTTCATGATCAGCGGTAGCTCACGAATTACTTTTGGCGATATTGCGTGATTTCATCTAAATCGTTTCGGAGTTGAAGGCAGTGAAATTTGAAATTTGGATTCTAAGTCATTGCGCTGTCAGCGTGGTCATCTGTTTCGTTTTGAACTTTTAAACTTTCGGTGTTTCATTTTTCAATACAGTCTCCTCACGCCACCAACTTTCTTACTAATGGTTTCTATGCTTACAATAGCAGGAATTACCTTTTCTAATTTTTAAAGAGTAAAAGTAAAACCTTATCACAAATCACTGAAAAATATTATTATCAACTCCAAATATATTGACTTCCCACGTATAATTTTAGTAAGAGTCAGTGACATAATACCATATTTCGCCTTACAAACAGGACTATCTTGTAACTAACACTGATAGCAAGGCTCTAGGTCAGTCTTTCTTTTTCGCAGGCTTAAGGATGCGAGGGTTTATTGAGGTCTTAGCCCTGTTGGACTTTCATTTTAATTAAGAATTGTTCTTTCAGAAACAGAACTAAATTTTTCACTTGTTAAAAATTATTTCAATATTAAAAGTGAGATTTGAAATTTAAAAACTTTGAAGTTTACAGAAAGAAATGATGGAATAAATCAAGAAAGGATTTTCTGAAAACACTTTAAATTATTAACAACAGAATGAGGCAATATGTGTAGAATCGATTTTGAATTTTGATTTTATTTGCAAAGAATGTACTTTTCCTCAAAAGAGGCTTTAAAAAACTTAATAATAGTCCATAAAACTGCACAATGAGTAAATTTTTATTGATAGTTACTTAAAAATTCTTGTTCAGTGTTCAAGTTACAAGATACTGTAAGATTAATAAAAATGTACATAATTAACAAAAGTAGGATTATACCTTGGGCCCATACATAACTTTTTTCGTTCATCTAAATGTAAATTTAAGAAATTTTGGAGTTCCCCCCATATGTGTATGTATGTATATATATATATATACTACTAAATAATTTTTTGCTGAAGAGTTTTTCAATTAATACCATTAAAATAAAAATATAGAAAACAAATAATTTTATGTCCACTTACTGCTCATTAACGCAAAAAATCCTCGATTCCATTCTTCATTTCAACTTATTTCTCTTCTAATTTAATAAAAAAAAAATAAGGAAAAACTACAAAAAAAATTGTGTTTTGAGCTACGTAATCAAAATACTCAATACATTTTGTGTTATTTGCTTTGCTTTTCTGCTTTCATATTATCAATTCTATTATTGATATTTAATGTTCTATGTAAAGAAGAAGAAAAAAAGTAAATAATTCCCATATTCAGAAAATCTTCCAAGTATTCAACGTTTAAACGTAGATCATTTAAGAGTTGTAACAAAACTCTTGAGAAAATAGTCAATATTATGAACTCTATTAAAATTGTAACACATTTCATGAGACCTAACCTTAAGACCTCCTTTAAGCTGAACTCTTTCGGGTAAATGCATCACTCTTGGTCTTGAGAAATGCATAACTTTTGGTTGCCATGGTCACTTGCTACATGAAGGATTGAGAGATTAATACTCATTCAGCAAGTCAGTGGTTCCAAGAGGATGAATAATCACTCTTAAAGATAACGATTCTGACTTGTAATATAAATGCGATGACTTTATTAGTATGCAGTGGTAACAAATTTACATCTGCTGAATCACATTTTAATTTTCCGAATAAAAATTTATTTATTTGTTTCTCAATTTAATTTGATACCTGTCTGTTACTACTATATCAAATATGTATATGTATTTCATATGGCTGCATTTGAGAGATAGAATTCATACTTTCTTTTACTTTTGCCATAAAAACCAAACAAACAAACTTATTTGTATATTATAAACCTTTATCTTAACAAACGTGGAGTCGTAATAGAGTAATGTTTGATTATCTGTGTGATTGCAAAGTTTATAATAACAATGCAATAATCAATAAAATAATAAAAGCAATTATAATAACAATAATAAAAGCAAACATTGTATACTTTTTCCAATTAAAAAATTATTTTTAAAGGGGGGAAATAACTGCTTTATGTATATATATATATATATATATATATATATATATATATATATATATATAAGTTATAATTTACAAATTGTATCATAAGCAAATTCAAGATATCAATCATAAATTCATACATTAATTTTCTAAAAAACTACATAATTAAGGAAATTAAGTAAAAATCAATAAAAAAAAAACTAAAGTGAAATTAATATAACTCACGTAAAAAATTATTATAATTAATTACACACATACTAACATTAAAAATTTAAAAACAAAAACAAAGATTTATTAAGTAACTGAAAGATTACAAGTGAGAAAAACAAAATGTAGAATAATAGAAATAATGTAATTAATTCTGTTCCATAATTTGGAATGGAATAATGTGTGTTTATAACGTTATTACTAATCAAACCATCACACTTCAGTAAATAACATTACAATAAAACATGGTAACAAACTAAAAATCAGTAAAATTCAGAAAATCAACCATAGAAAAGAGAAGAAAGTACCAATATTCATCAAAATCAAATAAACAGCAAACATCAAGGATATACATAAATAATTATGTAATAAATTGTAAAACCAGGAAAATCTGAAAAACATATTAATTAAAGAAAAAAAATCTAAGAAAACTTTAATTAAATTAAAAATGCAATAAAAAACAAAATGTAAAAAATACCAAAGACACACCATATAAATAGTGTAGAAACTTTTTAAAGACAACTACACCATCCGCTGAAACTAATAATTACATAACCATATAAACCACTTAAGCAAAATGGAAAATAATAAAACAAACTTTACTATAGCCAAAATTTGAAGAATAAGTAAAACATTACAAACTTCATACCGAAGCTTACCATGTCTACCTAAGCCCATGAAAGAATTCACCACCAAAGTAAAAACTGATTGATTGATTTAAAAGAAACTATACCAAAATTAGATTAAAATTAAAAAAAAAAAATACCTATACTGATAATGACCAAAAGTTAAATATTTAAAAATCATATTAAACATATTTAAAAACAAAGTTAACAATAGATAAGGAAAGATAAAATCGATAAGAATTAAAATTAGCTCAAAAACAAAATTAAAGGGGAAGAGAGAGAGAAATGGAGAAAAATAGAATCGTGTAAAAAACAATATATATATATATATATATATATATATATATATATATATATATATAATGTGTATACCTTAGAAAAAATATCTTAAAAAGACAAATAGGATTTTTAATCTCATTTATAATTTTTATATTTCAAATTTCTTTTTAAAAAATTAACAGAATATTCAGCCTTTGCACGTGTAAAATTGAAATTATTTTATGTTGTTCTGAAAAGGAATAGACAAATTAATTCATTTGATATTTCTCATTAAATAATTTTATAAAATATATCTAAAGATATTTATACTTAAGTTGCTGTTAAAAGAAGGTAATTTATTTATATGGAAACAGTTGTTAACTCTCTCGTCATAAATATTACTAATTATCCCATTATTAACAATTTTTAAATTAAAATCTAAGTATTCTGTTTCATGAGAATTCATGTCGGTTTTAATAAGATTTAAATAAGAAGGATAAAAGGATAATTAAAGTATAGAATCTATATTGGAATTAATTGGAAAACAATAAGATCCTCAATACATCTAAATAATTTGAAATTATCGTTTCCTCTTAATTTATATTCAAAGTAGGAAATGTATAGTAATAGAAATGTAGATAAATATTAGCAAATCTATTTCTAGCTGGTATCCTTTCAAATATTCCTTTTATTTACTTATAATTTTTATCATTGTAACAAATATAGTTTCTTTTTAAAACAAGATTAATACGAAATTCAAATTTTTCATATGATATAGATCTATTATTTTTTAATTATTTATATTTAGCCAAAATAACCTTAATTAAATTATCTAAGTCTATTGAATTAAATAAATCTTCAGAATCATAGCTATAAATAGAGTAAATTGTTTTACCTTTTATATAGTTAATAATTTCATAACTATTTTTAATAAATGCAGAATTATCAAAACTGTCAATAGTATTTTGTTAAATCTTTTATAACATTTTATTTCTATAGTAATGTAAATATCTGAAAATTAGACGCTGTTCTAAATTTTATAGGAACTTTGTGAAAAATAGGAGTTTGATATAAATGCGGAAATTTTATCAAATTCAAAATAAAACCAATTTTTTTTATACAAAGCTTTACTTCTATTAATTATTTCTCTATCCCTATTATTAACATAAGTAAAGGCTTAATCAAATGCTTATATGTCAAATCAATATAAAGTTTCTTACAAATAATCGCAAAATTCCCTGATACTAATCAAAATAACAAATATTGAATTCATCTTGTATCTTTTTAATAGAATTTTCTAAATCTCTAATATTAATGTTATCAATTAGCCTAAAATTCAAATATTTTAATTATTTATTAATATAACATTTATATTCTTTAAAAACTTCAAAGGTAAATTGTACTTAATTGATAATTTTGTTAAGAAATCAATATCTTCGTTAATTTTTTCTTTAATAAAATTATTGTTATTAGAAGTATTTTAAAATCGGTATCTTTATTCATAATTTTCATAAATTTTTATCCCTAATAATATTTAGATTACCAGTAATCACATGTTGGTATTCTTCATTAATTAACTCTTTATAATCCTCACAACTACGTTAATTATAACTCTGTAATCCTTTACATCTATTATAGTTATATAATATACGTCCCATATTTTTACTAAATTTAAAAGCTTTTTTAATCCTAATATTATTAATAGGAAGTAAGTTTTTATGCTTACTAATAATATTGTTAAAATTTATTTTATTAAGAGTTTAATTCAGGAATCTAATACGACAATATTCTACATTTTGGTGGTCATTATTATCAATGTCAATTTTATATTTCATAACCAGATAATTACAAATATCCCTAACAATATGAAGATAAATACTGTTTATAATATTTACATTAGTAATAAAATCATTCAGAATTTTTATTTTCTCTCATCTTCGTAATAAACAAAAAGTATCTAAACATTTTTAATATTGAAGTCCTCCTCAGAATTATCATTTAATATATAAATTTCTCAAATATATACTTCTCAAATATATCATTTAATATATTTTCTCTTTTTTTTCCCTACGTTTGTATTCACTTTTTCTCATTAACCTTAATAGAAATATTAAGATTCGTATAACACTGATTCCTATATGCATATTCTGTGTTATCCTTTTGTTTAAATATTTTCAAAATATTTTTATTAAAAACTATTGTATTAAGACCATAAGGGTAAATAGTATTATAAGCCTTGATATAATAATTTTCAAACCCCAATCTTATTTTAGTGTTAGGTGCTTTTTTAATGATCGTTGTATCAACATTTTCAAATTTATGACTGTAAAAATGTCTAGTTTCAAGATCATTGCAATTTTTTATATCCTTAAAATGTTTAGTGTCATGTCTGTGTTGATTAATACAAATATTAGTATCATTACTTGTTTAAACAATATATTTATAAACATAAATTTTACACTAAAATAAATAGATACAATTATATGTTTTACAGGAAATAAATTTAGAATTTATATTATATTTTTCATAATTAATCATTTTACTAGTTTTGAATTCCTTGTTATTATAAATATTGTAATTTAATTTTTCCTATTTAAGGTTAACATTATATTTCCAACTGTTTAAACCATATTCCTTATAATCTTGAGATTTATTATACATTCCAATATTATTATAATCTTTATTAATTTTAAATTTACTGTTCCAAATTATCCTTAATTTATATATTCCATATTTTTGTTTATCATCCATTTCAACCTTCACTATTTTCTCTTAAACATACCTATGACTAATGTCAAAATTGCCAGAGTTTTTATATCTATCAACATCAACCAAATCTTTCTCTCGTTACATTCAACTATCTTATTTATTAAATTAATATTATTAGATGTAATTTCATTATCCTTGTCTCTTTCATTGAAATATTTACGCCATAATTTCCCATATTTCTTAAAACATCATTTTTTTTAGGTTACCATCAATCATACTACTCAAATTGCATAATAATAAGTATATAAAATATAATAGAAGTGTAAATAAATTTACATATATATATATATATATATTGGGGGGTACAGAAAAATGAAAATTTGTATTTGCTTTTTTCTGTAATCCTGTGGACAAAAACAGGGTTTTTAAATCTAAACATAAATCACAAAGTACATAAACTAACATAAAGCGAAAAGAAACAAAAACTAATTACAGAAAATTTCAAAATGAAACATTCTTTTTAATATTGTGCATAAGTTCACACTGCTCTTTAATGAAAAAGATAAGATAATTAAAATTAAAATTAGAGTCAACTTAAAATTCACAAATGAAAAAAGTCTTCTGAAATTAATATAAGTGTATCCAGAAAATTACAAAAAATATATATTTTCTAAGAAATATGAAAGCTCACTTTTGAATTAAACATTCTTTTCAAATTTTTATATTCTATCATAAAAAAAAACTTTAGGAAATAATTTATTCGTTAAAAATAAGCTTATACTATGAAAGAGTTTCTTAATCCTATATGCATTTCGGTAGGCACACTACCCCCTCCCCATTCAGCAAGTTGAAAGGGTGTGCTCTAAAAGACTGTACACTTGATAAGCATAGCTGAGAGTAGACAGAATGAAACAACACTGTGTGGACGTGCCTCCCAGTTTAATAGCGGTGTTAAAGAGGGCACACTCCCTCATTAATCCGCTCCCCTTTACATCCAACCACCCTCCGTGCTCACGACATCCCTCCAGATCCTGATTAGGCGGAGTTAGGCTTGACCCCTTCTATCGGCTCATAACAATGAGCTCATCTCGGAAGTCACGATTCATTTCGCAGGAAAATCAGCCAGTGCTTGAACCTCCTACAGGAGCTGTGACTGGCACACCAATAGACAGTCTTGTAATTAATAAAACGTTTTCGTGCCGCGGCATATTGGTCAACTCGGCGTCGGGTGGTTTTCGGATGGCTCTAAGCAGTTCCTGATCCTCAAACCTGTTTGATTTACCCTTCTTAATAACTTTCGATTCATAATACGAGCGTTATGTGCAATGAATAGCAATCAAATCGACTGGTGAGAATTACTTGAAGCTATTTTACAATGATTGCCAAGAAGACTATTGAATTATGATCTCATATCAATTCAGTTGCTGATCAAACGTTATGCAAGAATATTACACGGAGATGATTTAATATAATCGAGGTACAAATCCGGATGAGTGAAACATACTACAAATAATCTTATCAAGATGGAAAAATATTTAATAGAATATTATAATGGGAAAAGAAATATTTAATAGAATATAAACGTAGTATAAAATTGAGAAGTTTTATGGTATTGAATAAACTAAAATACGTAAAAAAGAAATGGAGTTTATTTCCAACATGAGCTCATTAATACATCCAATTCGAGTAGAAATTATTTCTTAGATAATTTGATATTAAAGAGTATTTTATTAGTTTAGGAAACTTATTATATGAAATGGGGGGAATGGGAAAAAAATATGATTATCGATATTAAAGGTAAAAAATCTATAGATATGATTATATAGAGATATAGAGATAGAAATTCATCTAAAAATTAAAGAGATTCCCAAAGAAGCCTTTTCACGAATAAGAAAAATAAGAGAACATTTTCTTAAATATATATTAAAAATTAAGACAATGTATAAGTAATAATCATTAGACATCCCATTATTATACTCTAAATTAATCATCTAGATTTCACGTCAAAAGTTAAGAGTGTAGAGCTTTAAAAATGAGAGAACACAGCAGTGAATTAAAGAAAATCTGAATAAAATTCTGTTTTTTAAAAATGTTTGACTCCAAAAATCAATGTAGAGATTATAAAATTATGATATTGTAATACATTATTAAGTGTTGATCAAAGTATCGTAGAAGTAAACAAGATCGATGCATGTTTGTGTGTTAATTTTCACTTTATAAGTATGAAACCAACCTATTACACTATTTTAAAAGCAAAAAAAGAAACTGAAGAAAAACTGCACTACATTACACTTCTGTAGCAAATAAAGTCAAAGTATTTAACTAGCAAGTAACGGATAATTATAAGACATTTAGCAAATATTTAATAAAAAGTTTAGAAAAGAAATTTTCCTGAAATGAAATTCACAGTGAGTTGAGATCAATCTGTATACCATTTAATTTTTTTCTTTTGAAAGGGGAAAGGTTTTTCAAATAACTCTCGCTTTATTTTTACTATTCAAAAATTAAATGTATGACATTCTTGTAAGAGAAATACATCTAAAACTACCTCTGTTAAAATGCACATACACAAATCAAAGAATAAATCAAACTTATTGTAAAATATTTGTGTAGAGTCACTCTTAAAAAATCACCTTAATATATCTTTAAAAAATATAAATGAAACAGAATATTTACTGTAATTTTAATTATTTTTAATTCAATGTTTTTTGTGTAGATAAATGATATTGATTAATCTTTTTTATAAATGGCATTTTTATTTTTTGGAAGGAAAAGGATATTTAACATTATTGTTAAAATGATTTAGGTTGACAGTCAGACCCTCAAACAATGTTTGAACATAAAGAATCACCTATTTCCATGTTTGCTCTTTAGTCTGAAATGTACGGGAGGGGGTTAAAAAATTTAATGCTCATTTCAAGAAACTTTTAATGTCAAGTTTTCCATTCATTTAACCTCCAAAATTTCCCGAAACATATGCGTAAATGATTATATATATATATATATATATATATATATATATATATATATATTCAAACTTGGTGGAGGTCTCATAAATGCGAAAGTCACTTTTACAGAAAAGTATGAGCTTAAGCATGGTTTTTACATGCCTAACGTTTCAAAGCATTTCTTCTAGTATTTCTCTAAATGTCTAAAATCCAAACTCTCCGTTGACTTTTTAATCATTTAGTGCATACATATACAAAAGGATGTTGCTCATCCCGTGTTTTCTAACACCTGAAAAAACTTTTGTGATAAATATCTTTTATAAAAGATTAAATCTTCGACAATCTTTTACCTTTGGTATTCTTTTCTATTGTGACAGGGATTGTTTTTATCAATAGGAATATAAATTAAAATTTTCTTTCGGTGAATCATATCTACCATAAAGACTATAATTAAATTATATATTCCTATCTATAACAATGATTTTTTTTTCTAAGCTGACTTGAACTTTTAGGGAGAAATCACTTTTATCACCAAACATTAAATGGTAATTTCTTTTTACTTAGTTTAATTACAATATTAAAACCATTCAGTTAAATTTTTACCTGATTTTCTCTTACTTTTTGAATAATATGTTTGACGAATTAAATGTTCGTTATACTTCTTTTGTGTGTTAATATGGCATGAATAAAATATATATCTAAATTTTAAAAGAAAGAACTTCAAAGTATGTAGTATGTATTTTGTTTCAAAATACGAAATATATCATTAAGTTAGTACTTCAAAAAAAATATTGAATAGCAAAGCTCGGAATAATAAATGGTTATTGTACGTGTAATTTGTAACATGAGAATCGAGAATTTTTCTAATCAGGGAAAAGAGTGTTTTCTGAGGACCAAATGCAACGCGTCAAGTGAGCATAATTTTTTTTTAAAAAAAATTTATTTCTTTACATATTTATCAGCATAAATTTAAAATAGTATCCTAATTTTTTTTTTCTTTGATTTATAAAAAAAAAAGAAAATTGATCATCTTAACAAATTAAAATCATGGATATATCTACTTATTTCTACAAATCACTCAGTAAAGCTTCAAAATCTCTATCGCAAAATAATTTATCAATTATTAGCTTGAGAAATATTTCCAGAATTTATAAGAATGTTTATTTGTTTTACTTTTCCATGCATCAACAAAAGAGCTAATTAAGAACAATGTGCATGTGTTTAATCATTCCATTAATTCTTGAAGAAAAAGTTTTTTCAGTAGCTTCAAAATAGTTTTGTGCTCATGAAACTTTTCCTGTCCTTTTTTTTCACGTTATAAGTATAATATAACCAGTCACTTTATTTTTCACTGAATAAATTTAGAGTTCTCAGATTAGTATATTATTGAGTTCAGTTATTAAGTGATTGTGAAATCAACAATGGGGAGTCAAAAACGAAAAGTAACTTTTTTTTATTAGAATTTGAATTTTATATCTTAAAATTCATAATCATTAATCATATGAAGAATAAATTAATTTTATTTGAAAGATAAGTATTTCATCTTAAAGAGGCAGAACAAAGTTTTTTTAGAGGAGCTATCTATTAATTCTATAAAAAGGAGTAAAAATATTTATTTTTTAGTAGCAATTATTTCTTATTTTCTTTAAAAAAAAAATGCTTAATAGTTGTCCTTGGTTTTCTCGTTTACAAAACAGAAATAAAATTTAAAATTAAACTAAAAATAATGGGAAACAAACTTCTGCCTTAAATTATGTGCCAAAATTTAAGGTCTTGTTAGATTTGAATTTAGGTTACTCTGAGAAGGCGTCATCAAAAATTTTTGCAAAGAGCCAAATCGTAAAATTTTTTAGGATTTCAAGGTCAAACAACAAACTTGGAAAATATTTACTTGGGCAATTCTGATTATAGAGCAACAGAAGCATATTTATTACCAACAGAAGCAAGTGAGATATTTACATATTTTGTATGCATATTCTAACTCTAACATAAAAAAAACGAATAAAATATTTCTATTTATTAATTAATATATTATCGAAATGGTAAATTGTACTAATGAAACAAATGTAATTGCCTTTTTTCTAAAATTTAGATTATAATTATCGTGATATTTCATCATAATAGAGTTCGAAATAAGTTCTTCATATTAGTAGAGTTATTTGCAAATTGTTCTTTGTAAAAATAATTATCTCTTCTGCGATTTTACATATTTCAATTTCGACAGTATCCTTTCACATAGATATGTGTTCCCAAAATATATAAATCCCCGAGAAAATGATTTTATTTTACCACATTTATCTTCCTAAAGATGTGTATAGAATTTATGTCAGTCCATTTATATTATATAAGTGGTAACTAATCGTAATTTGATTCATGAAACTCGCAATCCAAACCTCTGATAAACTCGTATAGTTGTTCCAAAATTATTTTTGAAAAAAATCCCTTATATATATATATATATATATATTCAGTTAAGATTGTTTATTCATTTCGCAGAGAGAAAAATGCAATTAGCTTACATTATTGAAATATATAAGGCAGGAGACGCAGCTCTACGGTCAGAATTACATCAGAAGAATTCGAATTTTTACCGTGTAGTCCATTTTATTGTTTGGGATATCTGGGGATTTCTCCATTTCACGGGGTAATGAGGGATATTGACGACTTCTATAAGTCTAATAGGGATTATTTTCGATAGATTTATGACTGTGTGAAAAGTGATTCAACCTATTTTATGAGCATGTGATCTAATAAATAAAAGAAAAAATTGGAATTGAATCAGAAAACAGGAATGAACTCTTTACTTTTGAATTAGAGAACTGGAAAAATTAGGAAATTAAATTATTTTATCAGTGAAATTATAACAATTTTAAGTTCAATCATTACAAGTTTTCCCTTTGCGCAAGATACAGGTATGAGTTAGGCCTTTACACGCAGCCGTACCTTGAAGGAATGTCTAAGAAAAAATTTTTTTTATTAAAATTTGGTTTCAGGGTTATACCCCAAAATTTATACCTAAAAATCACTTCACCTTTATTAAACACAAAGAATTTCGCATGGAGCGTATAAATATATATATATATACATACACGCACACTCACATATATACATGTATGTGTATGTACATTAATATATATACTATATTGATGATGATATTAGCATATATATATTCTATATATGTGTGTGTGTGCGTGCTCGAATGCTTCGTATGCTTTTTTTTTTTTTGAAAATGAAAGTTATTTTTCTATTCAAATTTAGCTATTTATCTTGATCTTTCTAGATCTTACAAAGTTAAACAACTGTTTGTTTGTTTGTTTAAAAAAAAAAAACTTTTATTTTTGTTACTGGCAAAGAGGCAAATTTCACTGATTTTGTCTATGCTCGGTTCTATACTATTGTGATATAAAGATTATTAAGGTCATAAAGACCTTATTAAATTCAGAACAGTTACTATTAATTATAATGTTTTTTTATTACAAAAGCAGATAAATTTTAACACAAAAATCTTACAAGTTACAATTAATAAATTTAATAAAACTGGTATCACTATTTTAGATTAGCTGTTATTAAGAAAATAAAATACAAAGATTAATTTGCTATCCATATTTATGATTTTTCGACTCTTCAGTATAGTACCTGAACTAGATTATTTAGCTAAGGTACTATTAATTGTTTAAAAGGATTGCAATATTAGTGACTATATTTCTTATAATAAATTTAGTTACTATAGTATTTACAGAAAACTATATTGAAAAAAAAGGATAAATATTTAAACAAACTAGAGGTATTTTCCAAAGTGGACCTGCGAGTAATAGTAAAGTGAATACTTACTTACATTATAATGAGTATAAATATATTGATACACATAATTTTATTCTATACTTAACTGTTTTGAATTATAATAAGCCTTCTGAAGATAAACTTAACTTATTTGTTTATCCTACATATTTATATCTTATTCAAACAAATAATAATAAATATGAAAAAAAATATATCATACCTAAGTGTAAATTATTGGAACTAATAATTTAGTAAGTTGTAATAAAATAAAAAATATTAATTATAAGAAGCTTATCACTAGTTGCAATATCATTTATTTAATATTTGCACACACACACACACAATGTGTGTCAATGTGTCAATATTGTGTGTGCCTGTGTGTGTGTGCGTGTGTGTGTGTGTTAGATTAGGTAGAATGAGTAAATTTTAATAAATTATTTTTCAGTTTTGTGAAATCAATCATTCAATAGTGTTTAGCGTTTGAAAAAAAATGAAGTATTATAGCTCTGTATTAGAAGGTTTTAGAAAATCAAATTGCTTGCTGGAGGTAAAATTTTTATAACTTTTTTAGTTAGAAAAAAAAAATTCAATGTGTATAAATAAGTATAATAAGTTAATCAATAAATCCTTCAAATTTCCTTTTCCATTCCTAACTTGAATAATTTAATAATTATTTTTTAAAAAAAAGTTAGCATCTTATGTTGCTAAATCTGTTCTTTGCAAAGCTTTAGAATTTTTTTCTTTGTGTTTTTCCACGGTAAATCTATCGCGTAAAAACTATAGTATTTTGTCATATATGCAATAAATCGATCGTTTTTATTGGTTTACAGTAAAAGTTAAGTATCGCGTTCTTAACATTTAGTATACAGTAACGTAGTACAATTTAACATTAAATATATAATATTTCATTACGGAAAATGTTTGCAGAATCTTAAATTATTTATAAATGAATGTTTCTTGCATACAAACGAGATAAACCATATAAATATTTCCAAAAGAACTTACATTACATATTACGTCTAATTTTTAATAAGATGCCCGGTTTAGACTGCATTAAAATAATTTTCCAGAGCTTGAGATAATTCTCATTCTGCTTCAGACATTTTAAGGAATGAATAATAGAAATTCCTTTTGGTGTTATTAGTTTCCTATTTTACTTTATATAGCAATATGTGAAAATTTGCAGATTTCATAAATGAAATTAGTTTTTAATTAAATTTAATCTGTTCCCTTTTTGAATAAAGAAATGTTTTGTGTAACTATCCTACAAAATTATATTAGTTACTAAAGAACTTACTTTAAAAAATCAAGGAAAAAGTATGCACTGGAACAAAGGAATTATGGGAATGATAAGAATTTTTTTTAAATTTTTTTTGTTCACGGTCGAGGAATGAAGGTTTTTGATTACTTATGATTTAAGAATAAAAATGAAATTCATTCCCTTCTTGGTAACATCCACTGTAGTTTCTTTATCGAGAAAACCAATTTTTTTTGCTTTTTTAATATTTTGGATTTTTAAGATATTGTAAATATACAACAAGCTTGGTACGATCATTTGAAAATTTTACAAGTACGTTTACTTTTGCAATTAGCTGTGTGTATGTGGTGTTTATCTATTTGTTGTAATATTCTTTCATATATAAATGCTATTATCTTATAACTTCCCCAATAATGTTGTATAATATTTCTAAAATGCAATTGAGTTCTTGCAATTTATTAACAATCGTTTTATTTATCTACCAACAGTGACGTCTTTTGTAATATATTCTAATCTGATGATATCTTATAAATTAATAGAGTGCAACTTCTAGCTAGTAAGTCGAATTTTCTAAACTGTTCAACAGATGGCAGCAGGAACAGCGTTAAGACAAAGTTTAAGTATCTCGTATCCACAAAAAAGTCAAACAAAATTCATCTAATTAATTAACAACGTATTTTTAATCTTTATTTTTTTTCTGATATTTTTCGAAGCTGATCTAAAAAAAATTGTTTCTAATCTTATGGTGCACATTGATGCTTTTTTAAAGGGTATGAAAACTTCTAACGCTTTCAGTTTTTAATTTGTTTTGTTTTTCACAAGCAACCAATAAAGATTGCTGTAGAGGTCGTTCCAATGTAACAAAACTACTTCATATCTAAGAAATAAAAGAACGAATGATTTCTCTATGATACTAAAACTACGTAAAACCATTTTTTTCCCCGTGCATTATGTTGTTTTCTTAATAATTAAATTTTAAATTGATCCTATTCCAAAATATCTTTAATAATGTCAGAATCAAATTAATACAAATAATTAATTTATATCCACGAACTTTAAATAATACACACAATGTGTATTTTAATAATATAGAACAGATAAAGGTATTAATTTTCCTTTAGATATCAGAATCCGACTAAACAATTTACAAATTGTCACTTATGTGATTGACACTTGCATGGTTATATTATGCGAAATAAAATTAAAAAAAAAAAAAAAGTGTAATGTAATGTATATTTTCTAATTGTAAGATTTTTAGTGAAACTTAGAAAATCAAAAAACTTCAAAACAGTATAATCTTTAATCAGGAAGTGATTAATGTTAAATGCCAGTGTTCTAAGTATACACATTGTTGATAATTAGCTTCAGGGGGAAAAAAGTATTACATTTTTAGCATAATGATTCTAAGAAGCATGAATTAATGCTAAGTAAAAGTACAAGTTTTTGCTATCTTCTCCCTTTTTTAAAGATAAAACACTTTTACCCTTAAATGTGCTTATAATATAAAAATAGATACCATACTCACATTTTAATAATTCCTGGAATTTTTCAAAGAATAAGAAATGTACAAATAAGTTCTAATTAGATAATCATAACATTAGCTTAAAACCTAGCAGAAACCTCTCATACCTTGAAACAGTAATGCTCGTAGTTGGAAGATAACAAATAAACAGAAACATTATACAACGTGAAATTATTCAGAAAATAAAATAATATGATCTTGATAAATCTTCCTAATTACTTTATGAGAATTTTTGGCTTTCCCTTTCCGTATTTTGATCTTAAATTGGAACTAATTGACGATAATTGGTTAATATCTAATTGTACTAAAATAGATATTAAGAGGTATATTTTATAAATACACCAATATTTTGAAAAATATGACTATTAGTTAAAATTTAATAACAATAAATATAGATATTTTGAGGTATATTTTATGAATATGCCAATATTTTGAAAAGTATGTTGGTATGAAATTGCTCGAAGAACTTGAAAGTCTTGCATCACTGCGGTAAACATAAACATATAAATATTCAATACACTTTAACAAATCAAAAACAATATTTTCTATTAAACGTTCTATTCTGATTAGTGGGTGCTTTTGATACCGAAAACTGTTTTTCTTTTTTAATACTATAAGATACTTAGGCCTCTTAATCACTATCTGAATAAATTGTTATTGATTACTTATAGATTTAGTTTTGGTCTCATTTAATAATATAGCAAATATCTATATTATCAGATTTTAAAATTTATCGTGAAATTTTCAACAATTGCAAACATTCACGTGTTTTTGAACTTGCATCTTAAAATTAAAATGTTGAGACTGTAAATTGAAAAGTTATCTTAAAGCAACCAGTCATGATGTTGAGCGCTATATTTCCTCCATATCACTAAACGTACCGACACTTAATTTATACCTACATGCGCCTTCAAGCCAAATGATCGATTTTTAGGTATTATTACGTTTTGCATATCCTTTTGATCTTAGTTCCTTTGATAATGTTATGAACTTGTGCTCTTGCAGGTGAAATGCCTAAATACATATCTTTCTAAACAGTGTCATCAATCAAAATATACTAATATTTTACTCTTCATTCTTGTCTTCCAAACTTGAGAGGAATCTCATTCTTCTTCATCCTCTATCCTTCACAATATTTGTATCTCTTCATCGTTGATTTATTTGTAACATCTTCCCCTTATTATTTATAACTATGGACATCATAAAGTTTCGTTAAATAGTCAATAAGATCATAACTCCAATTGAAGAAACATGAGAAAAATACAAACACTGTTTCTTCGGTTTTTCGAGTTTTATGTAAGAACGTTACCTCTAAAATAATTCTCATCGCGCCTGAATCCAAGCTCAGAATTAAACAATAAAGTTCTAGCTTACCAAATCACTCCCTTCGAATGAGGCACTACCCAAATACCACTGGTTTGATTTCTAATACCACTTATTCTTACCAGGAGTAATTTCTAATCAATTTTAATCACAGACCATCAACTGACTACAGCAATTCCCTCCAGTTTTTAACTTACTGACATCTACCCATTATTCACCACAATCAACCCTTTCACTTTCAGTTCTATTCGCTTAAATATAGCAATCCTCAGTTCAATTCATTATACTTTTTTTTTTATCTTTGTCTAATTTTTGGAATCACGTTTCTTTTTATTGGAAGGAAGCTAAAATTTTAAATATAAAATCATAAAGTAACTTTAAATGTTAGTTAAAGGAAAGTTCACGAATAGCCCATCACTATATATTTAGACTCATTATCAGTGTGTAATAGATCGTTATCATCGTCATTTTCAGGAGAAGTTCCCCTTCATCAATTTCCAAAAACTCATTATCCGTATCATTAATATTTTAATGTACTTTGATTGTTTCAATATTATAATTGGTAAAGAGTAAATCTAATGCTGGAGTAACGGAATTAGCATTTTACACGAAGTTGATGCAATTAGCTTACCTTTTATTCATTTAACTCTTATTGAAAGTTTTTACAATAAATTCACCTTCTTTACTCAAAAATGGTGAACTTAATATAAAAACTTTGCAACTCGAAATTTAAGGAGCTTTATTGAAATTTTAATTTATAATTCAATTTATTTGAATTTATTTCCCAAAACTCTTGTTGAAAGGCTCAGTAAACTGACCTAACATGTGGGATAGGCATGTGCATTATGTTTCCTGATTCAATAATATTATCAGGTAAAACTTTCTGTACCATTCAAATGACAGATTATGGTATTTAGCATGTTTTTATCAGAAAAATTAAAAGGAAAATTAATTTAAAAAATTGATCATGTGTTTTTAATAGACAAAATCACGAAGAGATAGTTACTAAAAGTCCAAGAGGAGCAAAAATCATGCTATTGCATTCGAATTTTCTAATTTTTATTAAGTCTACATAACCAATCATATAATGTTTGGCTTTGAAAAACACCCAAGATTCGTTCATAATAACTCGTCTTGAAAAATTCAATACAAGTCAAATAAATAAGAAAAAAAAATTGTAGGTGATTTGGGCAATTTTAATGTAGTGTAGTTACGGTGAAATACAATTGCAGGTTTATTTTTACGAAATACGAGAAACAATGATTAACTTCAACTATACTTAAAATAAATACTACATTCTTAAGCATTTTCTTTTATATTATCAAAATAAATTACATCAATAATGTACATTAAACTCTGATATTTAAAGTTACAAACACGCAAAATAAAGGTAATTCAGATCCTTTTTATTGAAATTATGTGAAAGGTATTACGTCAATCATGTATCGCTTTTAACGTATAGTTAATTCTTTTAGGAGTGTTAGAACTGTGTTCTGTCTTTCATCCCTGAAACATTTAATCAAACCATTCATCTTTTTACTCTTAAATGGTCCATTAATTATGTAGTAATAGGGTGCGGTTTTATTTGAAATACCCAGAGGGGCCTAATACCTGTCACCTTTCTTCTGACGAAGCACTTGTCAACTGAACAGTGCTTATTATCCCGTATTAATACGAGTAGCTTTACTGGAAGCCTTCGCCTCTTCATCACTAATACTTAAATTTAGCAGATTGTATCTTCGTTACCACGCCCATTGGACAAAGTAGCTACCGAAATTATTCAACCTCATGAGATTAAATCACTTTATACCAGTCATTGGCGTCAGATTTAGCTTTCTTAATCGTTTTTTTAACTGATAGCCAATTGTTCATAAATCAAACCTCAATGTGGTGTTAAAAAGGTGATGGAACTTTCACGTGAAGACTTTTTATATTCAGAATCTTTTTAAAGAAGCGTTAATTGTCGTTAAACTCTGTCTTTATGGTGTTTTTTTTTTTTTTTTTTTTTTTTGTCGTTGCTTTATGATCACGTTTTTTTTTTCTCGTGGAATATGCATATAGAAGGACAAGACTTGACAATTTTTGATCGTAAATATACTTTTGTTTCGAAATGAAAATATTTAGGAGCAGAAAAGCAATACAATTTTAAAAATTGTAATAAACTTGACGAATGCTTCTAAAAATATATATCATTAATATTTTTTTTTAAAAAAAAGGAGTTTTAAAATAAAAAAATAACTAAAATAGGGAAAAAATTATGATAATGATATAAAACACTGATATATGCACTGACGTATGATATAAAGATCAATTTTAAAATAGGTTTAATTAAAAATGATTAATTATTTTCAAATTTTTTAGAGTCAAAAACAATTTTTACGTAAGATACAAATCATTTTTATTAATTTTAGAATCCTATCCAGAATTATAGAAAAAATATTAGATTCAATGGCTGAAAATAATGATAACTAGAAAAATCCGAAGTCAGTTTATTCTCACTTTGTTTCTTCAATTTCTTTTATAAGTCTGCATGAAACTATTATAGAGAGAGGGAAATTTTTGAATGGTTAGGCAGAGAATTTTAAAAATAAATATCACATTTTTTAACACAGAACTAGCGTCAAATACTGTTTAAAAATTTGTATTAAGCCATTGTATAACCATACAATTTTAAAAGTGACAACGCATGGTATAGGAATTATTATTCTGAGATTAATTAAATTTATCACAGATAACGCACTAACACACAAGTTTAATATCGTATCAAAGATTGATATTTTCAAAATAAAAGGATAAGAAGTTAAGAAAGTCATATATTTAAAAAATATATTTTTAAAATTTTATAACTATGATAATTTTTTTTTATCATCTCTTGTTAGATCTCTCATGATACTTCAAATTTACAAAACTGGAAGTAACCACGACAGAAAAAAAGACAAAAGATTAATAATGAAACCCATTGCATTGCTACAAGGTATTTGTCAGATATTGAACATATAGGTTTCAATTTTACTGCGGATCATGAAAATTAAAAGAAGCAAATTAAATATCTTAAAACTCTAAAACTATATTGAAAAAAAAAATTGTGGGAAATTTTTAAATGGTTTTTTTTTTAGAAAATTGTAATTCAATGATTTTAGAATCAAAATTACATAAAAAGTGCGAAATGAAAAATTTTCGAAATTAGTAATACTGTGTCACATTTACAAATTTCCTACTAATATTTCAACTTAAAAATAATTAAATTCATTACAGCTCTTCATATAAAAAATTAAATCTGTAATAAGACAGGTTTGAAGTTTTTTTACTTCATTTGCAAGCCTTATTAAGAAATTTCTTCCTTATGCTAAAAAAAAAAAAAAAAAAAAAAAGGGTGGGGGGCCTTTAAATCTCTATGGAAATTTTACAAATGGCATAAACCCCTAAATACTAAATTTGAATTTGTTCCTGAATTGTACATATATCCCGTTAGTGCATGATTGTCACCCTCATAAAATTTGGTAAAAAATTTTCTTGTATTTCAAGCAATTTATTTATCTCATTGAGTTCCATTTATCTGAAAACTAACAATATTCTTCCAAAATATAATCAACAAATATTTTTGAATGATGATTTCTTGAACTATTGAGATACACAATTCTGTCAGATGAATGTTTCTTAGAAAGGTATTAATACTAATTGAAGAGATTGTTTTGAGGGGGAAACATAAATCTAGTACAATTTGATTCGATTGACGTTTCATGGCCGAGGTAGCCTAGTGGTTAAGGCATCGGATTCGCGTCCGGCGGTTTTGGATGAGTCGTGGGTTCGAGCCTCGATGGGGGCTGATGCACGTCAAATCTGTCGTGCCCTAATTATTCCTATTGGGGTGAGGAGGAAGTTGGGAGAGAGGGGTGCCAGTCGTGTAGTCCTCGTCACTTGACCGAGGTTCAAAATTACTAGGTCCATCACCAACAGCTTTCGTGTTGCTTCTAGTACGACGTTAATAAAACCAAACCAAATCGATTGTCATTTCCCAAATTGTTAAATATAAGTAATTTCTTATGCTAATAACTTTAATGTTTTAAACTTGCATGTAGTCCATTTAATTAATTTATTTTAAAATCACATTAGATTTAATATTTCCGGCAAAAAGAGGAAACAAAGGTGGTTTGAATGCTATTTCTCTTCAAATCTTATTATTATTATTTTTCAAATATCTCCAAAAAAAGAGCAAATAAGAAAAAACAAATTATTATTATTATTGTTTTAATTTTTTCATTTTAAAGATAATCCGCTTAAATGATGGAGCAGGTTGAATCGAACGATAGATATCCGAATAACGTGATTTATTAACAAACTGTAAGCAACTACATTTGGCTGTGAACTCTCCAAAATAAGAAAACATGCCTTTATAAAACACAGTGGAATATTCCAGAGCACTGATCTGGAAACGTAAAGAATATTCTGGAAAGTTTTAGAAATTATAGTAGAAAACATAGAACAATTTAACAGAATTTATATTCTTGATATGGAAGCGAGCGTCGTACCTCGGCGGCATCGCTGCTTGCGATTTCTCTTCCCTTGAAAAACAGACTAGTTCCTGGAAAAGCGAGGCCGAACAAAAGAGCGGGATGAGTCTACTAAAAGCTTATATATGACAACGTTAGCTAGGGAAATTAGAGAATGTTAAAGAATTAGGGAATAATTTTTATCCCCGGGAATTCGGATATTCTAGAAAATTCGAAGCATGTAAATATAACTAGCATTGTGCGCCATTACACTTCCTGGCGATGTAGGTTCAGTGAATCTTTTTTGAAAAACGGGAGATGTACTTTTAGAAAAATAACAACCCTTTTTAGGACTATATGAGGAATTTAAAGGTAATGTTAGAAATCCGATGTACGCGAAATGTAATGACGATTTTTGAATAATGATAAATTTGCAGTACAATGATTTTCATGAAGATATACAATTGAAACACGAAGAACGTATATTTAACACTAATTAAGAAAATAGAAGAAGGAAGAAGAAATAAAAGTGAATTTTATTTAAATTGAATTACTTATGTAACTAAAATCTTAATCTTAGCCAAATAATTGGTTGATGGGCTAATACATAAGTACCAATTATTCCTCTTTAAAATACTATAGAAATGTTAGTAAGAGTTTTTATTTATTAAATATATTATGTGTAAGAAATATAGACCATTTGGGGAACCCGCCTTTCCTAATTGGATAAACGGGGTAATGCGTCTATGCACTACACCTCCTAGGTGAGGTGGAAAATGGTGTCAATTAATATATTTTATTAGTTGATGTTTCTTTAGGAAAAGAAAACCCGGAATACAAAAAAATTTTGAACAAAAGTATCATTTTTCTTTATTTTTTATAGCTAATTTTGCTGAGTTTTTTTTTTTTTTTTTTTTGCTTGTATTCTTTGTTTTTTTATCAATTTGTTTTTTGCTCTGTGAATTTTGTTTCTATGAATATTTACTCCTCTCACTTATTACCGCTTAATTTTAAATGAAAATAATCTAGTCTTGATTTTAAACATTGTTAACTATATTTCTTCAAAACCATATTATCTGCCAAAGTTCCATTTATGGAACAAATTATAAATCTTTCTGTTTCCTCATAGTTCTTATCTTTCAGTTTTAACTCTGTTTTCATAAAAAAATAGTTTGTTATTTTTCAATCATTGTGATGCGTTTAAAAGGATAATGTAACAGTGATTTTGTAATTACAAAATAAATTACGTGGTGAAATTAAAATATTGCACAAAATGTAATTTGCAATTGTATTTCATTTGTGTAAGCTAGTAATTTCATGATTTATAAAATATATATGTTTTGGAGAATTAGCCTTTCCTATATAAAGAAAGGGTAATATGTTTATACATCATACCTCTCGGATGACATGTAAACTTGTGGTAATAGTAATGATATTATATGAAATTTTTTTGAGAGGAAATGTTTATTGAT
Organism: Nephila pilipes; assembly: GCA_019974015.1. Lineage (NCBI taxonomy): Eukaryota > Metazoa > Arthropoda > Arachnida > Araneae > Nephilidae > Nephila > Nephila pilipes. Next base: position 220,203 of record BMAW01104922.1, read on the forward strand.
CGGAATTATTACCGTTCGTATTTCTTATGAAGTTTCTTATATGATTTATTCACTGTATAATTTATTTATATATTACAGTTTATATTATTTATTACACATCATTTAATTTATATTATTAGCAAGCCACATTAATTTGGGACAATTTTTGGACGATTAGCAACATCTGTTTTCGGAACTTAGTTGAAATTTTCTTTCCGTCAACATACTGCTCTTTAACTTTTAATCAAGTAACGGGTAATAACAGATAAGAGCAATTCTTCTAAGTAAACAGAAATTCACAATCGTATACGTATGTATTTTAACTAACATTTGCCTCAGATTGTTCTAGAATTAGATGCATTTACCTTTATATAAATTTTAATATTGCTTCCGTTAAATAAAATTTGTGCATAGCAAAAAAAAAAAAAAAAAATGCTTTGTTCAGAGTAAAATTTTGTCAAATATTTTAAATACTGTGGTTTCTACGACATTTGGTGGTTAATAAAAATTTTTCACTCAAATTTAATGTATTTATTTGCTATCCATCTAACTAATGAACCACTTCGGAAATGATGGTGAAACGGGTTCTGCGTGAAGCACATGGAAATGATCGCTGTACTTCCTCTTTGAAATTTATTCATATTCTTAAAATTCTTACAGAACATGATTATTATAGCTTGAGGGTTCATATAAATATAAATTATAATCCCTGACAGGGAAATGAAAGGGAACGGGAAGGAATCTCAAAGTATGACATTAAAGTTAACAAAATCAGAGGGCTTTTTTAATCAATTTTATATTTAATTGTACAAAACATTTAATTTAACAATCTGCTAACAGTTTTTAAATGAAAATGCTCAATTTGAAAAATTATTCATAATAGTAAATAAGGAAAATTTTCATACCTTTCACTAATCTGAATATTGAATTTATTTTTTATTTTGTGGAAAAACCGCTAAAACATATTTTTTAAATTCATTTTTATTTAATTACACATTACATGAAAACTTATATTAATTGGTAAGAAAAATAAATTGATATGCATATATATTTTCTTTTAAAATGATAACTTTTTAAGTTTAATTAAGTTGCTTTTTTGCACCTTACGAGAGCAATTGTAAAATAAATTCTATTGCATGTAACAGAAAAAAAAAAAATCTGGAATTCTACTCACAACATTCTGCCCATGTTTTCAGCAATTTACATTCATCACTGAATGAGAGATCAAAGGTGCCACAAAATGCAGATTGCAGATTCTACAACTATCACTGCGAAACATATGCACACGCATACAAGAAAACAAAAGTACTTGGAAGAATCAGAATAATATTATAACATTTACCGGCTTGTTTTTATATAGTGACATTTTAACAAGTAAAATTTAAGAAAATAATTAGCTCCGAAGTTATTTATCGTAAAGAAAGGTAGGAAAAATAATTCGAGATAAAAGCCAACGTTTTTATATGTTTGCAAAGTTTATTAAAAAAAGATTATTGAAATGTTAATTAAAACTTGTCGCAAATATCTAAATATTGCATTGTTAGACGAGTAAGAACGATTCCCAAAGTTTCAGACCTCTAGTGAAATACATAACGTTTTCAAAACGTTGTAAAAAACCCTCATATTTCTCCCGTCTTTAAGATCACTCTCTCTGCATAATTCAATATATCTTCCATAGATGATGCCACTTTACTACACAAGCTACGTTATTATGAAAATTATTGAAATATTAGTTAAAATTTGTCACAAATATCTAAATATTGCATTGTTAGGCGAGTAAGAATGATTCCCAAAGTTTCAGAGCTCTAGTTTGAAGGGAAGTTGGTTAAATTAACAATCAAAAATTTGATGACACACCAAGTGAAATACAAAAAAAAAAAAAAAAAAAAAACGTTGTAAAAAGAACATACATCTGCATGCTTTATAACCCCTCACACCAATATACAAGTATTAGTCCTTTTTTTCATCATTAGTACATTTTGTTTACTTCGTTGGGCCTTCCCAAACAATTTTGTCGATGCTAAGGGAAGTTAAGTTGATGCTAAGTTCATTTCAAAATTTGCAAACTCGTGTATAAAACTTTCAGAGATTTTTAATTACTGGCATTGAACAACAATATCCTGAATTTAAAAACAAATATTAAGGTTATAAATGCATCTTGGGTAAACCTTTAAGGACCAATAGATGTTTCTTTGTACATATTGGCATTGCTAACAACTTTTAGACCTTTTCACAAAATGCTTGGTTGGGATTATCAAATATGTTTTGGGATCTGCTTGGCTTTTCTTTTTGCTCTCATTAAAGATCCTATTTTATTGCCAGCATTGGGCAAAAATATTCCATAAACTTTTGATGTAACTTTCATTGAATTTATGTACCTTTCCATCCATACACTTTTTAGCAAAGTTACCGTGCTCAGTTTCAGATATGTGGACTTTATCATATCGATAATTTTATTTGACAGAAAAGTTAAGTTTAAAAAGCTGAAAGTTCATGAATGTATAATTTGGAACAAATTAATGCTAATTTCACTAAAATTGTATGTTTTCACTAATCATATAACTTCAGGATATAATAAATAATTTTGTATAAAATGTGTTCCCTCCAAAATTTTAAGATATATGCCTTTTGAGATAAGTATCTAAAAGTGTATTTAACTTAAGAACTTCATTAAAATTTATTTTATAAAATTATTATTATTATTATTTTTTGTTCTAATAATAAGAAAATTTTCAATATATTGTACAATGAAATTATAAAAGAAATTGTTTTAAATTTATATAAGTAAATCTGTATAAAGTACTTCCCTGGTCCCTAATATACATTACGAAATGTTAAACCATACACTATATATGTGTCGGGAACATTTTACGCTCATATAGTATTAATGGGTCTTTAACCATATAGTTATAAGATTGATTTTTGAATTAATCATTGATTGATCTTTGAAAATGATTAACAATTGAAAAATATAATCTAGTCAATGTATCGCAAGATTATTATGAAACTATTGCTTAGTACTAACAAAAGAAGATTTCATCAGTTATGCGTAAAACTATTTTTCAACAATTTTTCACAATCTCACACCTTATTTAAAAACATAAATATTCTGTAATACTTCTTAAAATGAATAGACATGGATAAAAAAAAAATATTAATTTTTAATGACCCATATCTTACATAAGAAATGTATTATGTATTTTTGAAAAACAAAAAAATTATTTTATTCCTTAAATGTTAATATAATATTTACTCAATTATAAAAATAATGATGGATTTTCCTTCAATTACTACAATTAAAATTTGCATTCTACTGTAGGGTAAATTCTAACACATTAAAATTAAAAAATAGTTTACGTGATGTTGGTTATTGAGTGTCCATTTTTCACATATAGTTACCAGCAGCGAAGCTGAAATCCTTTTCTTAGTTTGTTATTGGCATTTTGACTGGTAAAATGAAACTTACATAAAATCAATGAATCACAATACGTGTGAAAAAATTATTTTATTTCTTAAGGGAATACAATACCTTGACGTTGGTCAACGTCAGGGTCTTGAATCAACTGAATATCCGACAAATGAATACCAACAATTTAATATCTTTTATTACCTGATGTTAATTGTCCGTTCTAAATATGTCTACTTAATATTGTGACATTGGGCTATTCGCGGTTTCTCTTCACTAACCTTGGGGTCTTTTAATTGAGGTTGATTGCTTTTGCTAAGCAACCTTTGCCCAACCAAAAATGAAACGTGATTATGTAAAGCAGTTAGAAATGAAGTGAAGTGGGTGAGTTAGGAAATATATAAACTCCGACAGAAAGTAGCGAGAGAGAGGCTGTAGGAGAAGTAAAGCTGAAGCTATAGATAAGCAGAAGGAGAAATAGAAAGGGAAGTTGAATTAAAGGGTTAGATTAAAGATTGCTGCTAGACGTTCCTTTGCTGCTGTTTTCAACAGTTGATCCAGAGTCTGAGTTGCAGTCGAGGAAGGATTAGTGGTAAGAGTCTGTTAGATTACTATTGGTAGGTTGAATTGAAGTTAAAAGAAATATTACTCGGGAGAGCATAGTGAGTTGTTGTCATAGTAAATATATGTTAATAAATTGCTTAAAGATTGTTCTAATGTCTCTTTAATTATTGTGTCGTAGTGTTTAATAATTGAATCTAGTGATGGCACGAGATGAAGCCCGGGGCGGGCGGGCGTCACAATATTAATGAATTCTAAATATGTGCACATAATATTATGAATTTAATTTTAACTATCGGTTATAGAGATCATGAGTTGACAACTGCTTTTCTGAGTTGCTTTAACATTGGTGATATTATCCAATATGATACATTCACTTCAAAAACTATGACAGAACAGAACTTAGCATGTTCTTCAATGTGTAGCTGTGTTTCACTGCATGGTCCACGTAACTGCTAAGTACCAATATATATATATGCTAACATAAACTTCTACTGTAGATAAAACAGTAATATATATATATATATATATATATATATATATATATATATATATATATATATATATATATATATATATTAAGCAAATTAAATAAATGAAATTGACCATAATAAGCGTGTTTCATTTAAAAATCACTTGTTGTTGTTATTACATAACAACGATTAGAGTGTAAATTTTCAAATTAATTGATTCTATTTAATTATTCACATATTAATTTCAAAATGTCGTACCTCACTAAAGGACGTCGAGAAGATATTTTTATCCTCGCGGAAGAATTAGATCTAAAGCTTGATTCTTCAAGGACAGTTAAGAAACTAAGGGACTTATTAAAGATACAGAATATGATGAGGAGTCTACAGAAAAAAAAAAAAAAAAAAAAAACTGTTTACGAGTATAATAGAGCAGCGAAATGAAGAAGAAGAAACATTGCGCCTTGAAACTCTTGCCGAAACGAAACGAAAAGAAGAATTAGAAGAAAAAATGCACCTTGAAGCTTTCGCTTTGGAAGAAAAGTTGCGTCTAGAAACCCTTGCTATAGAAGAGAAACGACGTCAAAATCAACAAGAAATTGAGCTAGAGCGATTAAAATTAGAATATCAACTCAAATTATACACGAAGGTTGACGAAACAGGCAGTTCAAAATTACTAGGCAAGGAAATATCCATATTTCTCCATAAATATAAAGTTAAAGAAGATATTAGCTTATATTTAGTCTTATTCGAACTTCAAGTGCAACGTTTAATAATTCCAAAAGAACACTGAGTTCCAGCATTTTCAGAGACCTTATACTTAAAAGAATTTTAGTAAGCTCTATGGATGACCTTATTGTTCCAGCAAAAGATGAAAAAGAAAAACTTAAAATTGTGTTCAAAGTTGCAAAGAAATATGGTTTGTAGATAAAAGTCAAGAAGTGTCAGTTCCTAATGCGAAAAGTTGAATTTTTAGGACACATAGTAGAGAATGGAATCATCAAGCCCTCAGTCGTAAAAACATTAGAAGTTGCAAAGTTTTCAGAACCAACGACCGTAAAGTACAAAGTTTTCTAGGATTAACAGGATATTTCCGAAAATACATCAAAGATTATTCGAAAATTGCGAAACCATTAAGCGACCTCACAAGGAAAGAAAATCCATTTGTTTTTGGAACACAACAAAAAGAAGCATTCAAAAAGTTAAAGAAAGTATTATCTGAAAGTACAGTCTTATACATTTACAAATATGGAAGAAGAATAGAATTACAAAGAAAAGATGCCAAGAAAAATATAGAAGAAATACAATCCGAAAATTGGAAGATTTACAAGAAGAAAAAAAAAAAATATCTCCGGACATGATACAGCTTCACAATACGAAAAACAGATATGATAAAATATTTTTCTATCAACACCATTTAAATATCAAAAGTAGGTAAATATTATTTGGTGAAGCTCGCTTGATTTAATTTTATGTTATGTTTTTTTCTTTTTATGTACTCGATATTATCTTGTGTTATTTACATTTTCTATATATGCTTATTTGCATTTTATGCTGTTTTATATCAGTATTTTTATCATTCCTACATGATAAAGTGTTTCAAAAATTGATTACATATCTTGCTCCATGTAGAATATTGAAAAGTTTTGAAATTCATTTTTTTACTATTTTTGTGTTATTAGTTATTTTGAAAAGTATGAAATATGATTAGTGACATTTTGCAAATTCCAGTATACCTGGAGGCCAGCTCTATTTGGAGGGATCAAATTCTGTAGGATTTTCCAGCTAATTATCAAAGAATTAATTTTATTTTCTAATGTACTGTAAAACCAGTTCCTCTATTACTCGATAGATGGCACCACGAATCAGCGTCATGTGATAGCTCGTGCTGCGCCACCTATTCCAGAACAAAACTGAGCGACAACTCCGAACGCCAGAGCGCGTTCCAACACCCATCGCCGATTTGGAATAAGATTAATTAGGAGCAAACCATTGTAGATTCGGCATGTGCAATTTCATCACCACCGTTCTACATATATAAAGCCAGAAACATACATAAATACAGAAACAAACTGATAATGTCTTTGATACTTATTACTAACATTTATTCCACTTACTCTTCCTATACTAGAAAGTAATTTTGTAACTTAAGACGGATTCTGCTTTCAAAATACTTTATTTAACCTGAATAATAACATATAAAATAATGAATACAATATTGTGTCGCGCTTTAGGATTCGTGTTGATTGAGAGACGATGAAACAATCTCTTAAAAATCTCAAGACTTTTATTCGTAGCAATTTCTACAGGACGCAGGAAATTCCAGCAGTTGAAATCACAATTACACAGCTCCAATTCAGCTAATTGCACTGGAAACCGCTTCCAAATACAGAAGTCTCTAATATCTCAGACAGATAACAGTTGCTAGACTAGCAATCAAAACTGACCGTCTTTTCTACTACCGCTTTTTTTTCAGCCGGTAGTATTTATACCTGACTTGGAGTGAAAATCTATGAGTTTCGCCAAGGTTCTAGGCTATCTCGCTTAATATTGGTCCTAGAGCTTCGATGATGGAATTTTCTGGAAATATCTATTTTTCGCCAAATCTTGCCAAATGGTCGCCAAAGATCCTGCCAAAAGGACGCCAAATCACTAGAAATGCCTTTTTTTTTAACATTGAATACGCCTAAATTGCGCGATTAAAGCCCAAAATCTGAGTATTTCCGATCTGTCTGAGATATTTTAAGACAAATACAAGTAATATTCGCAAATTTGTAACAATATTTTAGGTCTTTTATTTATTTTCCTAAACTTCAAAACTTTAAACTTATTTTTCTCCACTGTGTTTGAAAAGGGCTTGGTGCTGATAATTGCTTTTGAGTAGAGATAATTTCATAAATCATGAGTGTGATGTGAACAACATTGAAACACTTTAGTCAGCTTCTTCTGACACAAGTAAATGATTTTTTTTAAATTGTCAAACAATATTAAAATTTTTAAAAGTAGTAGATATTATAAGAAATTATAATATTTAAAAAATACTTTTATTTTCAAATACATGTGCATTAATTAGTATGTATGCATATATATATGTTAGTAAAAAATTGTGTCCAGCTAAAAATTTCAGAAACAAAGTAAGATAAAAAAAATACATCCAATTTATATTACTAAGAAAAATGTATTTCGTGTTTTTTGAATCTTAATTTGTGTTTTGTCGATATATGTAATATATTGATAATTGTATCCCTTTGGAGACAGGATAAAAATAACACTTGATGATGATAGCAATTATGCCCAGATGTTTGAGGATTTTAAAAAAATAATTTCATTTTAATACAAACTGATGGAATGCAACATCCAAAAAATTACCTGTATTATTTCATTGTGTACCATAATGTGTACACGTTGTCTTTGTCATAGAATTTCACTTTGAATTATTCATTTTTTTTTTTTTTTTCCTTTTCTTTATGAATGAAAAAACTTTTAAAATTTTTCTTATATGTTCAGAATGGAAATGATTTTGGTTCTATGTTACCAAAGCAATCAAAATGTAAGAGCAAATTTATTTCTACCTGTAAAGTCCCGGGTTCGATCTGTGGATGTTGCCGGAGAGCACCTCTAAATTGTTACTTGCCGAAAACACTGTACGAACGCCATTCGATTTTTTATATTACCACATTTATTCTATTAAATTACAAGTTATGTATCAGTTATATACAAGTTATATATCAGTTATATACAAGTTATATACAAAGTCATCGTTAATTGCACTTACGATTGTGCGCCTAGTCTAATCCGAACAAAAACATTTCTACATAATTAACTTCTCATTTTCGCAGAGAAGCATGGGAAGAAGGGCTCATCATACCGTCATCACTGCGCATGTCTGCGAAAAGAATTACGAAAAAAAGAAGCACTTGATGAGCGAGATTCCCAACAGGTTACTAAGAGACAGGTACGTAATGGTCACATAAAACTAAGAACCTAAAATTATTCGTTTTTTGAGAATCTGAATTCATAGCATTTTTATTTCATATTTCTATTACATATTAGTATTATATAGATATCTATGCACACATTTCGAATACTTTATTACTTTTTAAATAATATTAGAAATATATATATATGCTATATTATTATTATTATTATTAGAGCAGAGACATATATATATGATATATATATATTATATATATACATATTATTATATATATTATTTAAAAAGTAATGAAGTGTTCGAAATGTCTCTCGTCTAAAAACTATTGGTATTAAAATGCGTGTTCAAATTAGAATATATTTTCAATTGTTACAAATTTTACATACAATTCTTTGTATTTACTTATCCAAATATACAAATCTTTTTTTTTTCTTCTTCCATAGTCATCTATAGAAAAACTGCTTACTCAAAACATAAAGAAGAATGCTGCTAAACTTTCTTAAGAAACAGGAAGAACAAAGAAATGTAATGAAACAATTTTTTACCTTTCTATTTATTTTTGTAAAGATACACAGAAAAGAGAGCTGTATTAAAACAATACTTAAAAATAATGTAAGAGTGCTGTTCTTTTTTAATTCATCAAACATTCAGATCTATTTATGAAATATACATTAACTGAACTTCAAATTATTCCAAATAGGTTTTCTTTCTGTGGCTTTTTATCAACATTCTGAATATCCCGAAAGATATAAACTAGTTCATTATTTTGATCATTACCAACATTATTCATTTCTAAAAAAGTTACGTTTCTAATATAGCAAATTCATTTAATTCCTTTAAAGACAATTCATTACTTTTTTTACTTTTAAAAAATGTTATTAATTCATTAAATTCAAAAATTTAAGACCAAAATACCCTGACCAACCTCTCAAATTATCATCAAAAGAACTCCAAATTTTCAGAAATTCTATGAAATTGAAATTTTTTTTCTACGTGACTATATAAATTTAAAGTTTTAAGCGTAAAAAAAATTTAATCAGTCAATGTTAAGATTGCCACCTTTTCAGACATAGATCTGTCATCTCAAATCTTTTAATCAGTTGCGTTAAATGTGAAAGGCAACCAAACTTGTTCCTAAAAAATTAACGAACTTTTCTGAATCAACTGTCAGATAACTTGGCCTCCTGAGGAGGTTGTTACTGGTTCCTCAAGCCTAAAAAAGCAAATCCTAATTCTAACAAAAATATACAAAATTCTACAAAGTAACAATTTTTCCTCCAGAAAAACTAACTCAGAACTCAGCTTCGTCCAAGCCACCGAGCCAAAAACTGAGATGGTCCATGACTTCAACAATACTCTGAAATTATCTCACTTTTCAGATAACTTCTAAGACCATTAAAATATGTTCAAAACTTGCCGGCTTAACCTTCGTCCTGTCATTGCAAAAGCCAAAAAGGTTATTACCAACGAAGACTAAGTTTTTATTTTCATTGCACAGAGATCTTTCCAAAAAAAGAAATTTCAAATAACCTATAAATTAACTTTCAAATATTTCGTACTAACCGACCCTTTCATAGTGTATAAAACTCCGGGCCACCACCGGCGGTTCAGAATTCGATCTTCACGAAATATTTTTCCGTTTAAAATGCATCCAATCAACTTACTCCTTTCTAAATCCCCCCCCCTTTTTTTTTCTTCTTCTCTCGTTCTTACTCTCTGTATTTTTTTTTTTTATTGAAGCCCTTAAAATTTTTAAATTCTCATCTTTTGAAACTTTTCTTATATTTATTTAAATTTTTTTTTCGGCAAGTCAAATTTCTGTGTTTGCTATCTGTGTTCTATCGCGAATTTCAACATCGTAATCAAGTCAAGTAAAGCTCTCAATCTGTGCCGATATTAGCTGCATAAAACGCACAAATTTCACTTTCAATACTTTCCTGATAGCTTGGACACTATCTATTAAAAAAAAAGCTGCAATACCATTAAATAAACCAAGTTTAATTAAAAATAAACAGCTGCCATCTTTTTCAAGTCTACATCAATCAAATAACATCGTAGAACAAACTCAAATTCAAGAATGGAATTGCTTCCTCAGTGCTTTCGTTTTTTCCCCCAATAAGAAATGTGAAAAGTTGTTCCTTGTGAAAGAAGAAAAAAATTAATTTCGTTTGATCTCTGCAGAAGTTGTGTTTCATCATAAATGTGAATTTTTTTCCTGTGTTTCTACCCTGCAATCATAAAATTTGCTCTGTATGAGAGAAAAAGTTTCATAAATTTCGTTTTAGGATCTTCAAAGGTAAATTACACCACCCTGACATGTGAAAATAAGATAAAAACTCTATTTGTGTTCCTACACTTCAAATAGTGAGAAACAGTAACTAAATTTTTTAAGTTCGTAAATCTTGCGTTACTCAGACTTCAAATTGCTATAAAATCATAATTTTTATTATATTTAAATTGTTATTCATTCATAATTATGTAAGTTTTAAAATGGGAAAGTTTATTTGGTTAAAAAATTTAATTAATTTTTATTGGTTATATTATAAATTGTAAATTAAGATCTTTACTTTTTACATAATACTTTGAAATGGTTTTTACTACACAAATATTTTTAAGTCTTAAATTTATTTAACGAACCCCACCTTAGATTTGTCCATTGAGAATAATTATAATAATTGAATAGTAAGACAATAAATAAACAAAATAAAGAAAAAATTACTCAAGCTCCTCCCCGCCTCCTTTTGTGAGGACAAATATGGTGACAAGTATATTTTGAACTTACTATGTTTTTCTCTTCTTAAAGAAAGAAATTAAAAGTCAGGTAGTTGAATCATTTCAGACTAGAGAGAGAGAGTTCAATGAAAGAAATGAAAAATCCTTATTTGAATCAAATAACCTTTTTGTTTTTGTTTGGAACATATTTGTTACTTTATTTACATAAATTTGATACAATATTTTTCAGGAACATACATCTTTTGATTCTGTATTTATATTTAGTGTGGTTTGCATATACCAAGAACATTTCAGTATTATCAAGAGCATCATAAAATATTTCTAGGACATTCCAAGAATTTTTATTTCCACAAAAAAATAGAATAAACATACGAAAATAACACTTACTTCAAAGATTTAAATAAACTTGTGTAAACACGTCTATTTTAATAAAATTTAAGTTTACGTCTATTTTAATAAATAAATAATAATTTAAACTTGAGTCAAAACGTCTAATTACTGGTTTTAATATTGTTGCCTCATGTTATAAATGTTTTGTTTGCGATTCGTTAAATATTTGAAACATTTACATTAACTGTAGTTTTTTTAATGATCTTCTATGCTTGATAAACAGCCAAAGAAAGTTCATCAAAATTTTGAAAATTCAACAAAGCCATGATGATATAACAACAAATCTATTTTAAATTTTATAATTATTGATTTTAATATTGTTGCTCAATGTTATAAAATGAAATATTTCGAATATATTTGATACAATTCCTTAAATTAGTGTTATATAAAAATGCCATCCTTGCCGTGACCAACAACCAAGGAAATTTCATCATAATTTTGGAAATTAGAAATTTTAATTAATCCATGATGTGTCACATATGCATTTTTAATTTTGTAATTAATGATTTTTATCTTATTGCTTCATGTTATAACTATTATATTCAAACGTATTTTGAATATTTGATACATTTGCATAAGAAATGTTTTAAAACAAATATATTCCATGTCATGACCAATAGTCAAAAAAATGGATTGAAATTTTGAAAACCAATAATTAACTTTAATCTCCACTAAGTCATAAATAACCTCGGCTAAATTGTAGTACGTCGTCATTCGTCGGAGGAATTTTTTTTTTTTTTTTTTCTTTTGTGATGATGAAGTAAATTTATCTCATCTCTCTATCTAAAATTTATCTCATCTAAAATATTCTTAACGCCAAGGTTTTTAAAATTAAAACTACTTTGACTTCCACTTTTAACTATCATAATTCCCTCTTTAAGAATCGTGCCGTTATGTTTACTTTTCGTCTCTCTCATTCTTTTCAGACACTTGTTACATAAGACGCGCAAACTTCGCGCGGTGTACTTTCGTCATGGGCGGACAATACCTTACCGTCAATAAAACGATACCAATAGACTTTAATAAATGACACGATTGAAAAATCTATGCACGACTGCCAATTATTTTTCCAAGACAACATCGATTCAAATAATATCGGAGAAGATTTTGAACATGAAAAGAGAAAGTGAGAGTTTCTAATAACAAATACGTACTCTGATTGTTCAAGGAAATCAAGCTTTAAATTGATTTTAACATTCAAACTTAAATTCACATTTCGCACTTATTACTATTTTCAATTCATAACATTCACAAATTATAGATCTTATTACTATACTGCTAAAACAAATATTCTTTTAAAAAAAGTAAATTACTTTCTCTCTGATGGTTGTTAAATATGAAATTTATTCTTTTCAATTAGTTTAAAACAACTCTAAATGAAGAAAACATTATATATATTTATTATGGTAGGTATATAAAAAGGGTATATGATTAAAATAAATATTTTTTTTTTTTTGCTGTAGTTGCTATATGTGCTAATGAAATATTGTTACACTTGATAACCACTTAACATGTATACACTTCAAAGAATACAATCTATACGGGCAGGCAGGCAGACAGATAGAAGAGGGATGCTCCGAAAGTAAGTTTCATCATTTTTTTGAAAGAGCACATGGTACACCAGATGAAACAAACAACCGCCATATGAATCCACACCCATTGCTGGTTCAACGACGGAGATAAATTCAGAGGAGGAGGAATGACGCATGAACGGAGTGACAAAGAAAAGAGTAGCAACAGACCTCTTGCTACTTTATAGGAATAGTTTTATATTAATGTTAGGAATAGGGAATATTTTTATATTAATGGATAGATAAAATATATGAATTTTAAGAGTAGAGAGAGCACTAAGCTTAGATATCTAAAAGGGTTTATAAGAAATTACAAAATGAGTTCATCATTTGTTTTATTGATAAAGTCCCAAGTAATTGCTATTATTTTCAAAAAACTTCATGTTACTAAGACTAATTAACATCTTTAAATAATAATGCTTTCATTTTATTAATTATATTATTAGTGATATATAATAGAAAAATCACCTTTAATCAATTAAATTTAATATAAAAAGAAATAGCCATATTATGAACATCGTAAACTTTTCTCATATTTTTGTAACTCCTAAATTTCATGAAGTGCCTATTAAATTTAAAACTGTGACTAAAATGGTTTCAATACTTACATTAATAAAGCTGGTAAAATCTTACAATTACAAAAACTTTATAAAACTAAAATTGATGGTTTTGATAAGACTATTATTATTCAAAACAATTATGAAATTATTAAATACGTTAATGATATAGAGATTTACTCAATTAATAGTTATGGCTTCGAAGATTTGCTTAATTCAATAGATATACAGGAATTTAATTAATGTGTTATTCTTGTTAATTTTAAAAATATATATAAATTGATAGTTTCATTTCTTAATTTTTTTGATTTCTTATTACTTTTGTTTTAAAATAAAATTATATTATTTATATTGATAAAAAAAATATAAGCAATTAAGGGCATACCACATGATGATTCTGCTCCAAGTCCTCCTGGAAATGTATATTTACTCTTTTATCAACAAAATTTTATAGATAATAATAGTTATACGTTATTTAGATACATTAATCCCTTTATAATTTTTCAAAATGAATTTAACCCTGATTTTAAACCTGGTTTATCTTTTTATGGAAAATTAAAGCAAATTAATGAAATATTCATGAAATGAACTACTTAGATTAACTAAAAATTTATGGATCTTAGGATATGTAGTAATATTTATGACAAAAGAGATAGTTATGATTTTTTTTATTTATTTTTTATTTATTTATTTATTTTGTAAACATAGTACCTTTCTTTGCAAGCAATTTAAGCTTAAATATTTTAGGTATATAATATATAATTATATAATATGTAATATTTAATTAGTTTATAGATATTTAGGTATTAAAGTTAATTTAAATACAGTTAATATTTTCCTTCAGGTTGAATATTCTATTAGTTTTCTGAAAAACATTTTAAAATATAAGAATTATAAAATTGATTAATTTTCTACATTATTCTTTCGATTTTTTTTTAAAAATTTTCACGGGCTTTTAATTCTTTTAAATCTACGCAGTATCATTGTCCTATCTTGTAGGTTAGATATATATTTGAAAAGATTTAAAAATAGTCCTACTATCTATATACTTAAGTTATAACTTAAGTATATAGATAGTAGGACTATTTTCTTATTTTTAACTTTGTTATATAGATGACAGTCTTATGTTTAGATAATTATTATTCTAGGTGTCAAAATTTATTTTTGGGAAGACAAAGCTTTTTATTGTAGGTTAAATTTTGTATTAGTTATTTTTTACTTAATTAATAAATTTTTTATCATATTTTCTGCTACTTTGTTTTAGTGCATTCTATAATTATGTATTTGGGTTTTCCACAGTTTTAAATTTATAAATATATGGTTTTCTGTTATAAATCTTTTTTTTTTTTTTTTTTTGGAATTATCCTCTTTGGATTGGAAATTTATGTTCATACCTTTATTTTTTTGTATAAAGCTATTACTGACGCGAAAGTTTGATAATTCGTGCTAGTATAAGCTACACCAAAGTTCTAAGTCTTTAGCAGTACAAATAACTTTATTTCCAATTTATTTTATTTTTAAAACGATTTCAATTTTCTTTGTAGTTATTATTATGGTTTTTTTGTGTGTTTTTATCATAAAAATAATTATTACTATTCGTAATTTATATTTTCTGCCTTATATCTTTAGTTTTAAATAAATAATCCTTAAATGTATTTTTGAATTATTTTTAAATTTGCATATAGTTTTTTTTTTTTTATTCTCTTCCAACTTTTACATAATAACTACATAATATGAAATTTAGAAATTTGATTCCTTTTTTGTTAATGTATTTTTGCGATTTGAATTATACAATATATATATATATATATATATATATATATATATATATATATATTATCACAAAACTGCATA
>BMAW01104922.1:239630-422251 GCA_019974015.1 Nephila pilipes
ATATATAAGATTTGGAATTAATAACGCCATTTTATATTTTACTGTTATCATACCATTATATTATGATCATCTCCTGGATATTTTGCTGCTTTCATCTTGCTCTTAGATAAGTAATCTCTGTATTTATTTTCCAGTAATCTTCTAAGTAACTAACCTACCTTCTCGTGAATTTACATCGAAGACCTTTTGCCCTTTAAGTTGTCTATTTTTTCTAGCAGTAATTTCGGTATCATTATTTTTCAATTTCTTCCTTTTATTCATGATTTTTACAAGCAATTAAATATCTTAAAGTAGATATAATGTGTGATGGTGTTATATTAACACCCATGACATAACTCATAATTGTGTGCAATCAGAACCAATCCTAATTATTATAATTTGACAAATCTTACAAATAACTGAGAAACTTTATCTGATTTTGATATTGATCAGAAACTTTGCTGGAACGAAATGATAATATAAGACTCCATTCATATAACCTAAGTAGTTCCTTCAATTCTATGTGGCCTCACAGGAGATAACCTTCTTCAGGTAAATACGGGCTTCATAACTCCGAGGTAACTTATTAATCTTTTTATTGCAATGAAACTTGCTGTCTTTGATAAACACGGGTTACGCGCCTTCGGGATACACCAATTTTTCCTCACCCAATTTTTCCATTTTCTCCTTACGCTTAAATCACCGATGTCCATTGCTTAGCTCAGCAAATCCAAATTTGACTTGTGCGACACAAACCTCAAATTTTATATACTCACGCAGTTCTAACTTATGTCTGTCTCACAGCAGCAGTTAAATACAAATACGCGAAAAATAAATGCACTCTGAAAGTCTCACGTCAATAACAAAAACATTTTTGGAAACATAATCGCGTGATATTCAAGCGAAGAAAAACGACAAAAATTTAAAAGAGATAATAATACTCGTATTTACCATCGACAAATGGAACTGAGATAATATTTACATTTGTTTTGAATTTTTTGAAATAATTAATAATTTTTTTAAACAACTTAATATGCGGCAAAATCTTAACACGTGAACTTCATTTTAAACGTATTGTTGTTTAAAAGAGATGTGAGATTTACAAAAAAGTAAAAAATTTTAAAAAAAGTGAAAATTCTTGATACTTTCAAAAACTCAAACACATTTTTTTTAAAAAATTAAGAAAGTTTAGTTGCATATATATATATACATATATATATATATATATATATATATATATACATATATATATATATATATATATATATATATATATATATATATATTTGCTTAAAATTCATTCTAAATAAACAGTATCATGTAATTTCATTGTAACAAAATGATTATTGTAAATTCCTTATCATAATTATTTATTAAAATAGTCTAACGTTTTCTTATATATAAATTATTAACTAGATTTTTACTTTTTCAAATAAAAAGATCAAATTCTTCCAGCAAAAATTAACAATTTCTGCTGAGTTCGGGGATAAATTTTTAATTGTGCGTTTAGGGAAAATATGAGTTGTGCCTATTGCGCATTATATAAGAATTAAACTTTATATCGCATTATACAAAATGTTTCTTACATAGAATGTCAAATAAATATGAAATAATTTGATTGATTGAAAAATAAATCTTTCAATGACTTACTACTGTCGATGCATACCTTTATTAACAATTGAGACATAAAACCCTTTTTAACAAAAAAAAAACCTTTTTAAATTCAAGAATTATCCAAACCAAATGACGCATGATGGAAATAAAAAAGCAAAATCACAAAAATTAGAATCGTACATCGCATAAGCAAAAAGTTTAAATATTTTATAGCTATAAGTGTGAAAATAGACAAATATATAAATAAATAATACTATAGTAATTATTTTATATAATTATATAATGATAAGAATAAGTGATACTATTTATAACGAAATCACGTAATCATTTAAAAGACTTCCTTAAAGTATTTATAAGCTCGTTTTCCATTTTAGTTTATTAATTTTCACATCTCTGTATTTGCAGAGTAAAATTATCAAAATTATTTCTTTCTAAGACATATGTAATGATATCAAACTTCCCAAATTCAAAGAAAATTTTTTTCATTCTGGCAAAGCATTGATTAAACAGGAAAATTTCTTAAATTATATTTTAAAAGAAAAAGAGCAACTAAAATTAAATAGTTTATCATTTTCTTTTGATGAATAAAGAAAAAAAATATGTTTTTAAGAAATGGAAAATATGAAATACTTCAGCAAATACAATTCATTAAGGATTATGTAATATCCATAAAATTGCAGCGCATTTTCATTTAGCATAATAAAGTAAATTAAAACAGCTATTTTCACAGAAAATTTTGTTCACTAGAAAAGTATAATACGTTAGATTGGAAATTTTAAATGTTATTCAGTTTTAAATTAGACCTCCCCATCTTTTATTTCTATTTTAGTAAATAATGTAGAGTTGACAGAATATTTTTTAAATGTTAAGTACTTCATATTACTAATCTCAATCATTCATCAATATAAGAATCTGAAAACAATGATGGAAAGTCATTTTATCTTTTATTAATGTAAGATTTCATTTTGAATTGTGATAGATTTCTGTATTACTGAGAATATGTATAAGTACTTTTCAAGGACTTTAGAAAATAATAAGCTCTTTACTTAAACTGTTTAAAAATACTTTAATTTAAAGTTGACTAAGTATATATTAGTACAATGATCACTTTTATTATTATTTGTTTACTTTTTTGCTAGATGAATAACTAAATCGTTCAGAAATTATTTCGAACGAATTACCATATTCAAGAATTTTTCTACATAACAGCATTTCAGAACTAATATTGAAAGACCATATTAAATAAAATTTATCACGTTTGTATTCACATATAGAAAACATACTTTTAAGTATCTCAAATAGTGAGTTAATAAACCGAGTTTTTTAAACATACAAGATTCATATTATTATTTTATTATTGAGTTAAGAAGTAAGTATTGCTACTTGTAAGTAAATGTGAAATTAAAAATATATACTGACCTTTATGCTTCTTCATATGACTCTTTAATTGAGAACTGTTCAAATATGTTGAAAAACAGTTTGTACAAGTATATTTCTTCTTTTTCACTGGCTTAAACAACGATGTTTTTGATGGTTCGATTTTAACAGGAGATGGAATAATCACAGAACCATTGAAATTTCCTCGATTTCCAGTAATGCACTTGTCAGATGTACACATTTCATCTAATGGCGATGGAGAAAATGGTCTCCAAAGTTCTGTAGTTTTAGATTTTCCTGCACATTTAAAAGGATTGAATGAAATATTTTGCCTAGTACTCGGTAATTCTTGAGGAGTCCAAAATTCTTGGAATGCATTAATATTACCCAAATTAAAATTTTCGCGATACTCAAAAGGATGTATGGAAGATTCATTTAAAATGTTAGGATATTCATTTCCCCAATAATATGTTGAAATTCTTGATGGGCTCAAAATCTTAAAGTCACTGAAGGTTGACATTCTGAAAGGGTCAGATACGAAAAGATTTCCTCTTTCATAAAAATTATTTGAAGAATCTAAACGAGTTTCTAAAGGTGCTGTTTCAAATCTTGGATACACAAGAAGCGACATATTTTTATAAATTTAATAAGTTAAAACAATTGCATTACCTTCTTTCATTCAAGTATATCGTATAATTCGTTGATTAGTTTCTGCATCTGAATAATTACCATTCCATCTCAAACATTATAACCTCTAAACTACTTGTAAATAGCTATCCTTGTCAGTATTGATCGTGATAGCAGCTTTTCTCTGGCTGTATTCAATTCGAAACAAATTATTGATAGAAAAGTTTTTAATTGTCCTTTAAGCTAATAATCAATAAAAGGTTGGTATTCCAGAAATTCTACAAGAAATAAATTATTTTTACGTTTAAAAAAATTAAGGTGTAAATATCTATTGAAACCTTCTTGAAGACTATCCATAATAAAATTCACCTGAGAAGTAAATAATGGCGCAATGTTCTTTCACGTTTTGAGTGCAGAATATCTTTCAAAAATACGCCCCTCGAAACACAATTAAAAGTGAAAAGAGAATAAAGAGACACTTGTTACCTCCAGATAAGATCTGAAGTCGTCACTGATTAGCAGTATGAATGAGAATTCGAGAATCGTATCAGCTTCAACAATAGATATGTTTACCCAGAAAGAGAGATATTCATTTATTACGAAGGCTTATAAGTGGGTTTTCAACAAAAAGTCTAAAATATTGTCCGAACGATAAAAGACAGAGACATGACGTGAAACGAGTTTTGCAATCAATTCAAAAATAATGACAATAAGTTACAAGAATATTATAAAAAGTTCGATGACTTCTCGAATTGCACTTGATATGTGCCCGAAAATAAAAATTGGATTTAAATACAGAAAATTTAGCTTTTTTCCGAAGGATTAAATTAAGTATTACAATATATGCTAACTCCGAATTCTAACTATTAAAATTTGAATAATTGTACGAAATTTATTGCTCATTTGATGCATACATAAACTTTCAAATACTTTAACTATTATTTGCTTGAGTTTCAAACTATTAAAAGAATTAGACTTGACTAGTGTGAATATTTGATTAAACATGTGAATCCAAATTCAGGTTACAAATTATTGATTAAAATGACGATAGAGGTTACGATAAGTATTAAAATGTACGTTTAACTCCATTTAAAAGAAAATATTTAAAATACATATCTTTAAAAAATGTTTATACACGGTGTTTCAACAAGATTTCAATATATTCTTAATGTAATGAAATAAGCAATTTAGTATCAATAGTGACCGAAATATGCAGCACAAATTAGCTCAATATTAAAAAAATAGATATAATGAAATAAGATACTTTTAGATATAATGAAAATGAAATAATAACTATATAAAATACTACAAAATGCAATAATTTTCATACGTTTTCAAGACTTTCAATTGTTTAACCATGAGTAAGATCTCTTCAGAAATCTATCCATTAGGTTGGCTACGTTAATTCATTAATTTTCTCCTCGAGTGAAATAAATGTAAGAAACTCCATTTCAAAATTATTCTAGAAAAAAAAAACTTTTCCGTAGCATCTGAACCATTCATTAGAAATATTTCTTTAGCTACCACAATCAACTGGGAAGTCAGGAAGTCTGGAAGCCTTCCTGACGGCTAGTCAAAATGAGTGCGTGGTATTTGTTGATATTTGGTTGAAGGTCTTAATTTTACTAGAGCTTTGAAAGTTTGACGTTTCAGTCCAGATAAAACTCCCTGATGGTCTAATGAGGTATTTCTTGCCAAATTTGCTCCAATTTGGTCATCAACATTTCCTCGTAGTTGCAGTCGTCGATCCCAGACATGCTCGACATCATATCCCAGACATGATCGATTGGAGAGAGATCTGGCTGGCCAAGGAAGTGTTTGACCAGCTGTAAGACAGTTCATAGCAATACATGCCGTATGCGTTGTGGCATTATCTTGCTGAAAAAAAGGCTAGGGTACTGCAAAAGGAGCGGTAACAAAACAGGTCTCAGAATGTCGTCGACGTACCGCTGTGCTGTATGTGTGCCTCTAATGACGACCAAAGAGTTCGGTTATAAAAGGAAATGCCCCCCCCCCCTGACCATAAGACCTGGTTGAGGGCCTGTGTGTCGTGCAATAGTGAAAACAGGATCGGTACACTGCCCTGAGCGTCTCTGGACACGTCTTCGTTTATCGTCAGGACACAGATGGAAGCGGGATTCGTCGCTAAACACTATACGTCCCCAGTCAGCATAATTCCAACCTGATAGAGCCACTGAAATCTGACTCGACAGTGTGTAGGCGTGAATGGTAGGTGGTGTAGCGGTCGGTCCAAGCTATAACAAATTTTATATGATTTGTTATAGCTCGATTTCGCTCTATCAGCCGTCTGTGAATGGTCATGGTGGACACTCGTGTGCGGTTTGATGGTTGATAACGATGAATCAGGCGCTGTAACAGCTCATCTGACAATCACTCTGTTCTCCAGATCTGCTGTGGCCCTAGGTCCACCGCTACCATCATGACGCTGAAATCGGCCATTCTCCACTCATTCTTGCCAGCATCTTCTAATCTCCGCATTACTTCGACCCATTCTCCGATTTGCCCAACCTGCATTTTCAATCCAATGCTACGACCTCTTTCAAACTCTGATAGTTGCTCGTAATGAGCTCGAATCCTTCGGCGAGGCATTTTTTTCAGTCGTTGAAAGGTATCCTAAATCGCAATGCAACAGAATATTTGACCGTCAGATTCAGAATAGCTTCTTATATTCACCTGCTAAATGCGCAGTTCCGATGTGCTGTAGCTCCCGCTTTTCGTTCATTGGACATGAAATTTTAATCATTTGTCTGTTCGGTCCAAATGTCTATGCATATGAAATTTCATTACAATCGGGTAACTCCTTCTTGGTGCGCAGTTTTTCTTTTTTTTTTTTTTTGTTATAGATTGTATATTATAACTCTCTCTTTGGACACTACGGCTAGCTAACCAATTTAAATATCGCAGCAATTAAACATTCTTACCGGAGCCTTCCAGTTGAAATCGCTTCCTCTGATCAGTCCTCTGTTGCAACAATGGTCGGGACTTACGACTCTTGATAGAACTATATTCAGAGTTAACCACTATCTCTTTCCTCTAAACTTCACTTTACTTATGAGTCATTATATCTGAATCATTTCACTTTCTTTCCACCTACATCTAATTAACATAATCACGTTTCATTTCGGTTGGGAAGAAATTGTTATTTCATGCAATCAATCTCAATTAAAGTTAGTGAAGAGAAAATAGCGAATAGCCCAACTATAGTTAATGATATGACATTTATCCTAAAACCTTACAATAAGTAACTTACTCAACACAGTTGGCCTTCAGTAGCATCAGGACTCGAACGCACGATTTGATGGAAACAACGCTGGTAACGACTTTGTGACCACTAGGCTACGTCGGTCACACTTCCTGCAAGAGCAGTTAAACTCTACCCATCGCAAGATGGTACCCCTAGTCATTTAGCATGATTGCACAGAACGCGATTTTAGCTCACAATTTTTTATTAACGTCACACTAGAAGTAACACGACGGCTATTGGCGACGGACCTCGTAATTTTGAACCACGGTCAAGTGACGAGGACGACACCTGAGCTGGCACCCCCTCTCCTAACATCCACACCACGCCAGCGAGAGGACTTTGGGCCCCGAACAGATTTAACGTGCATCAGCCCCGGCTACACGGCGGGTCTTTGGCAGCCAAGGATCGAACCCGCGACTGAACGAAAGCCGTTGGCCACGAATCCGAAGCCATGACCACTAGGCTAGCGCGGCCATTCGTAACTGCAAAATGTTGGTATAATGAGCCATTTAGATCTTGCCCTTGAAACTTAATGAAAGAATTAGAGTGGCCCTAAGCCAAAAAAGTATGGAGACCCTTGATTTATATTTTAGTACGTAATTATGAACTACATTTCTTAAAATAGAGATGTGAATATCATTTTTTCCAGACTAGGACCCTATTAACATAAAAATTATCCCTTTCATCAAAAATATTGTTGTAAATTTTACTATCAATAATTTCTAATTTAATGTCTAAATAGTCATTTCCTTTTTTTTATTTTCAAATAAATTTTTAAAAAAATAAGTTAGATTTTTATATTCACATCGTTATCACTATAATTTAGTTTTTATTAACGTTGTGCTAGAAGCAACGCTAGGGCTATTGGCGACGGACCACGTAATTTTGAACCATGGTCAAGTGACGAGGACGACTCCTGAGCTAGCACCCCCCTCTCCTAACATCCACACCACGCCAACGGGAGGACTTTAGGCCCCGAACAGATTTAACGTGCATCAGCCCCAGCTACATGACGGTCAAGGATCGAACCAGCGATTGAACGAAAACCGCGGGCCGCTAGTCCACGACCTTGACCATTAGGCTACCGCGGCTTCTCGTTATCACTATAATTAAAGGTAATAAGGTCTTCAATATATATATAGAATCTATTTCTGTATGAATTCTTTGAACGTCTTAGTGAATAGTGTTTTGCACATTATTAAATTGATTTTGAGCTCTTGATAAATTCAAAATTGTGCTACGTTTTGCTTGTTGTTTGGTTATCAGACACATCTTTTCTTATTTCAACGTGCTATCTCATAACTGGTTTTTAATTTTTTTTAAAATTTTTAATTTACTTCAAATAGTTTTCATCTTGTAATAATTTTTACATTTTTGTTATCATCATGCTGTTATTTGGTTGTTTTGTGTCTATTTCCGTCTGAATTTTTTGGATCTAGGATGATTTGGCACCAGTAGTATGTTTTGTATGTCATTAAATTTATTATAGTTGTTTTTGTACTGTTAAGTGAGTGAGTGAAAGAGAAGATTAATGGCGCAAGAGCCAGATGAGGCTAAGCTGAGCGAAACAAAATGTAACTGTGGTCTAGACATGTGATAAAATTGAAAAAAAGACAAACGTGGGTTGATAAGGAGGGTCGAAATTAGAGAAGGATCTCAAGGATATCCCGGGGGTGCGTCATGCGTGTTTACTAAAGACTGTAAACCCCATAGGAACGAAAAAGATTACGAGAGTGCATCGGGGTCACGATCTGTACTGTTAGCATTCAAAATTTTGCTACGTTTATTTTGTTTTTAGTAATATCTTTTCCTTTTTCTGAGTGTTTGTTTCATAAATACTCTGCACTCTTTTAATTTAATTGATTTCAATTGAACTTTATAGAGGTTTTCTTTCACTCATACTTGTGTATGCGTGTACAAAATAAAATTATTAAGGGATTTGATAATTTTGACGTATGACAAACTGCCTCTATTATAACTAAGGCGAAAAAAACCTGAGATAATGCGAATACCTTATTGGATCTATGTGTCTCCGATATACTTTAAAAAAATTGTATGAGGAAAATATCAAAAGATACACAAGAATTTATTTTATAGTTAAAAATAGAACTAACGGGAATCATGTTCTTAATTTGTATTTTGGATTTAAACATTTTAAAGCTACAGATTTCTTAATAGAATGAGAGTACAGAAGAATAATATTCAATTAAGTTTAAAAGGATATGGTACATTCAAGAATTTTGTTTCATTTCCATAAACAAAAATTTATTTTATCTAAGTAATATAAACACATAATTATCATGGTATTCCTTCGATGTTTCATTGGTAGTCCAAATGACGATCTTTGCTCATTCAACATTGTACAGCTAATTTGTTGGTCAGCATATGTTTTGAAACTATGTTTTTACCTAAAAAACAACACATTCTCGGTTATTTCAACATACTCGGTTAATGTGGGCCTTTCAAGTACATAAACTACAGTTATCATTTTTATTTATCTCGGAATAATAACTCCTGGAGAGTGGTCTTGATATTTTCTAAAAGGATGTCTTTCAAATAAAATTGAAGAACGCTTTTTCAGGGTCGAAAATAGAGAAGGATCGCTAGGGAATCCCGGGAGTGCGTCGCCCGTGTTTACCAAAGACAGTAAACCCCATGGGAAAGAAAAAGATCACTAAGGTGCCTCGGGGTCATGATGCTCGTACTCACCTGAAGAAGGCAGATAGTGAGGTCCCCTGATATCCCCAGGGGCAGGGTGCCCGGCTATACACCCAGACGCTGGGTACCCATTTTAGTCGCCTCTTACGACATGCATGAGCTACAGTGGGACTATTCTGTCATTCCCAGTCACCACACGGATCCTCAAACACACCAGACTTTCCACGCAATTTCATTAATTTTCTGAATACTATTATCAATTCTCGATTTCACAGGTCGACTAGAACGTTCATCATCTTCCACCATCTCCTGGCATTCAAAAAAATTTTTCAGCGCCATTCAAAAACTTGAGCGTGTGACGTGCAATTATGACTGAACACCTGCTTCGACAATTTAAAACATTCAGTTCAAGGTTTTTTCCAACTCAATATCTGGACACAAGATCATGCAATTCAAGTAAGGATTAAAAGCAAAATAAACTAGACTGAGAGAAATGAAACAAAGCACGATCTACATCGGAAGAATCAAGATGAGATCATTTCTATTCAATCCTCAACCCTATACAAGCATAACGGCCGTAACATGCGCAATCACCATTATTTAATTGCCACACTTTGTATAATAAAATAGTAAAGTTACTTTTGAATCTTTAGCATGAGTTGCGTTACAATTTCGGTAACGTATGTAAGCACTTATTGGAAGAGGTTTCTTTACCATCATAAATCATAGATGTTTGATTTTTGCTCAGGAAAAAAAAAATCTTTTAAACGTTTTCAAAATATTTTGGTTTGTTATTATTATATGCCATGCTGTCAATTTTTAGGAGTGCAACTGAATTCTTGGTCTCTCGTGAATTTTAATGAATGAGACAATAAGACAAAGAAATAATATTCATTTCAACGCTTTTGAAAAATAAAAAAGCCAACTAAGTAATTAAAAGGACTTTCACACAACAGAGCCATTAGTGATATTTGTAATTAAAGTTTAAACACTTGAGAAGTTTTTTTTTTTTTTTGCCTCTTTTTCTTTTAAACTATAAGAGAAAACCTATTCACAGAGAAAATAAAATGAAAATGCATTCCTTTCCAGGAAAATTTTAACTTTTATTCGAGAGTAAATGAATCCAAAAACTAATTCTTGAACGATATTGATTCGTAGATATTATAGTTTAAATATGAAACGATCAAAAATTCGTAATAACAGTAACTGAAAAAAAAAAAAAAAAAAAATCACTGTGTACAGAACAGGTGAAGAAAAATGCTCTTTCAGAAGAGTTAGATCTGGCTGAATGCTTATTGACGTTTTGATTAATTTGTTTACCCCATTTTTACCTGTAAATGCAATAAAATTCATGTACTTACCAATTAAGTACACACAGGTACCGTGTATTAACGAAAAAATAACAGGTCAATTGAAAAGTCCCCGACCTGACACATAGATGGCGCTACTAGAATTAAATCCATATGTTTTTTAGTTAGCCCTAACCCTGACAGCTGTATAAATTTGACAGCTGTCGGATCATTAGTTTGTGAATTATAGCATTTTGAGTGAAGCAACTTTTGTTATTGTGAAAAAAATGGATAAAAAGGAATTTCACGTATTGATAAAATATTGCTTTTTGAAGGGAAAAAATACAGTTGAAGCAAAAACTTGGCTTGATGCCGAGTTTCCGGACACTGCTCCAGGGAAATCAACCATCAAGGATTGGTATGCTAAGTTTAGACGTGATGAAATGAGCACCGAAGACGGTGTACGCAGTGAACGCACAAAAGAGGTTGTTACCGACGAAAACATTAAAAAAATCCACAAAATGATTTTGAATGACCGTAAATTGAAATTGAATGAAATAGCAGACACTCTAAAGATATCAACTGAACGTGTACATCATATCTTTCACGAATATTTGGGTATGAGAAAGCTCTGTGCAAAGTGGGTGCCGCGCGAGCTCACTTTTGACCAAAAACAACGACGAGTTGATGATTCAGAGCAGTGTTTGAAGATGATCAAGCGTAATAAACCCGAGTTCTTGCGTCGATATGTGACAATGGATGAAACATGGCTCCATTATTTCACTCCGAAGTCCAATCGACAGTCATCCGAGTGGATTGCACACGATGAACCCGCTCTAAAGTGTGGGAAAACGCAACAGTCGGCTGGCAAGGTTATGGCGTCTGTATTTTGGGATGCCCATGGAATAATTTTCATTGACTACCTTGAAAAAGGAAGGACCATCAACAGCGACTATTGCATAGCGTTATTGGACTGTTTGAAGGACGAAATCGCCGAAAAACGGCCGCATTTGAAGAAAAAGAAAGTGCTGCTTCACCAAGACAATGCATCGTGTCACAAGTCAGTGAAAACGATGGCAAAAATCCATGAATTGGGCTTCCTCATCCACCGTATTCTCCAGATCTGGCCCCCAGCGACTATTTCCTGTTCTCAGATCTCAAAAGAATGCTCGCTGGGAAGAAATTTTCGTCGAATGAAGAGGTGATCGCCGAAGCTGAGACCTATTTTGAAGCAAAGGACAAATCGTACTACAAAAATGGTATCGAAAAGTTGGAGGGTCGCTATAATCAGTGTATCACCCTTGAAGGGAATTATGTTGAATAAAAAAAACTAATTTTGCCAAAAAAATGTGTTTTACTATGGTAGGCCGGGGACTTTTCAATTGACCTATTATGTAGTTTTACAGTTATGATTTGAACTGGCTTTTTTGAAAATATTTTCTGTGCCTGTCACCAATTTCACAAATAAGTCATGCACTCTTAATGTTTAATATAAATGTTACTTGCATTTATTGAACAGGTGAAGAAAAATGCTCTTTCAGAAGAGTTAGATCTGGCTGAATGCTTATTGAAGTTTTGATTAATTTGTTTACCTCATTTTTACCTGTAAATGCAATAAAATTCATGTACTTACCAATTAAGTACACACAGGTACCGTGTATTAACGAAAAAATATGTAGTTTTACAGTTATGATTTGAACTGGTTTTTTTGAAAATATTTTCTGTGCATGTCACCAATTTCAAAAATAAGTCATGCACTCTTAATGTTTAATATAAATGTTACTTGTATTTATTTTCCATTTATTACTTTTGTATTTTATTCGTAACTAACTATTGCGATTTAATGACCTTCTTTGCTTAAAATATTTTCTCTCCATATTAAGATCATTTTTCACTTCAATGCTTATTTTTCATTAAGTTTGATGTGCCTTGTAAAAAGTAGAGTAGAAAATTGAATCAAATTTAGAGATATTTCTATAATAATTTGCAAAGAAAAATAAACGAAATAATAATAACTTAAATATTTATCCTTTCTTCTGACTATCTAGCATGTATGATAATTAACTGTAGCTTTATCTTCGCTTTCCTATTAATTTATGCGTAAATAATTGATTTCAACTAGACGAAAGAAATTCGAAATATTCATTATAAAAATCTACGTATAGGTGCCATTAATAAACAGATTAGAATAGAATGCTTGTGATATATTCTGTTTCTCACACCATTGCTGAATAGAAGAAAAAGGCAGTCGCGTTAACAGAATAAATAAAATTATCGAAAAATTCTTTAACATATCTCATTGCTTTAAATAAAAAATAATGATGATTAGCCAAAAAAAAAAAAAAAAAAAAAAAAAATATTCCACTTAGTGATTAAAGGAAAAATTAGAATTTAAATGAAATCATGTAATGACTGGTGCATTGTAATGTTACCAGCTTTTCATTCTATTAATTGTACACCTTTGTATTTAAATAAAGAATTCTTTTGAGGTTTAAATATGTAAATAACATTTAGACTCCCTTGACAAAGTTTTGCTGCTAAAAGTTTGGCATACTTTTTTTTTTGCTCGCCAGTTATTAAGAATAACGTGAAAACACACAAAATGTGAACTTCTCCAATGTCTCTAAAGGAGCTACAACAAAAAAATAAACAAAAACCCCCCCCAAACTTCATCTCTTTCCCTCAAAGCACAGCCTGCAAATTTGAAGTTCTTACCTTGATATACTCGTGCTGCCATCTATCAACATAACTTACAAGGAAAATTTTCATTTCATGCTGATTTATTGAGAAAAGATCTGACATTTGGGTCACCAATTTGTTTTCAAACACGGCAGCGTAGGTTGAATAAAACGTCGAAGTAAAATAGTATAGCCTTTCAGATATTCTTGAAAAACTTTGAATAAACTGCACTTTACATTCCTCTCCCTACTGGATTTACGACTTTTTTTTGTCGCTAAGTTTTGTTTATAAATGTTTGTCAATAAAACCAAGGAAGAGAGCCGCAGTAACTAAAATAAATAAAATAAATTAGCACTAAAATAAATTTTTAGAATTTTATAATGTTAATATTAAAATTAAAATAACTTTTTATTATCTTTCAAAAACAGCCTGATAAATCTATTTAATTGTCAAAAATCTCATTACAGCTAATCAAGCATTCTGAATGAATCAGAAAGCCACTTCCAAATACTTAGGATAAACTGTACTTTACAAAAGGGATAAAAATCATCACAGTGAAAAATCTAAGTTAAAAACTTCATTACTTTCAATAAATATCGTGTAAGTACATAAACGAAAAATTAACGGAAATCTAGAAATATTTGAAAATGACTAGCCTTTTTTTAGAATCCAAACTGAAACTTTTCAGTCAGGCAAGGTTCTAAAAAGAATCAATGGGAGTAAAAAATAGGGAGAAAGAGAAAACTTTTGAAAATGAAGTTGGAATGGGAGAAAATGTCTTCACGAATACAAAAAGCAACAAAGACTGTAATTCCCAAGAGGTCGATTCAACAATGCCATACACTTCTTTTATTAAATTATCAGTTTCGGTCGGGAAGTCTCCAAATTTCATCTGAAATTTCACAATTCGTTGCTCTATTTTTGCACTTATTTTTCCGGCGAAACAAAAACAAACAAAAAGAAATCTAATGCGAACGAAGGCTATGGCTATACGAAATTGTTTACAGAAGCGAGAGGCACTGCATTCGAAAGAAAGGCTTCACGCTAAACAGCTGTTTGTCGCTGGCATTTGGGGCATGTGTACTTCTATAGCAGCGTCAGTCTCGTTATTTTTCTCCACACCTCGAAAATAGTGAACTATTAATTTTGATTTAAAGAAGCTGAGTGTCGCTATCGGAGAGCAACAATATAGAATTTTAAACAATAAAAAGTGCATATATTGACGTTTATTACAAGACTGCTGAAACTCAGTACTATAGTATGTATAATTAGCGGATATAATGGCAGCTCCTTTAAATTCCCTTTAGTTGAAAACCGAGTGTTAAAGAATTTTAGAGCTTAGATAAATATGTGTTTAAAGTCTTACGACTTAGTATAAATATTTTTTAATTAAAAAAAAATGATTGATTGGTTGGTTTTATTCACGTGGTACTAGAAGCAACATGAAGGTTATAGGCAACAGACCTCAAAATTTTGAACCTCGGTCATGTGATGAGGACGACACCTAATCTAGCAACTTCCTCTCCAAACTTCCACACCACGCCAACGGGGGAACATCGAGTCTCGACAGATTTAACATGAATCAGCCCCTGCTTTGGTTTTCTTAACGTGGCACTAAAAGCAACACGAGGGCTATTGGCGACAGAACTCGTAATTTTGAACCTCGGTCAAGTGACGAGGACGAAACCTGAGCTGGCACCTCCTTCCTAACTTCCACACCCCGCCTTGGACCCCCAACAGATTCAACGGGCATTAGCCTCTGCTACACGGTTGGTCTTTAGCGACATAAAGACTCGAATCCCCGACTGAACAAAAACAGCCCGCCGCGAGTCCGTGTTCAGTAACAATTTTATTTTTAAAAAAATTAATGTGCTTTTAAATGCAGGTTGCAATTGGAGTTGAAAGTGAGAATGAAAAGCAATTTATCATGCAGATGATCTAATTGAAAGAGACGCATCAATATTAAAAATTTATTCCGTTACATACTAAACTTTAAGTATTCTCACCATAATGGTTATAAAGAAATATTTTAATACTTTTTTTTTTTTTTTGGCAAGCTGTCGGAAATGCCTTCTGAAAATGTAAAACCTATTTCAATTAATTTCTTTAGGTTTGTCAATAATTGAAACTTTATTAAAAAATTTAAATAACATATGAATATAATTTCAGATAATGAATGAGTGAAGGTTGCTGCTTATTCCGCAAGAACCGAATCTGGATATACTGCACTAAATTTTTTTTAAAAAAACTGCAGTCTAGACATAAAACATTGGTTGACAAGAAGGGTCGAAAATAGAAGAGATCGGTAAAGTATTCAGGGGGCGCATCACAAGTACAAGACAGCAAAACCCGTGGGATGGAAAATTTCTGATAATACACACAAATAATGAACAGTAATCCCTTTAAAAAATCAAGTCATATAACTTGAACCTGACATCCTCCGTTTTCAATAAATAACTCCCTAAAAAGAAGTTTTATTCAAAGCTCAGCAACTATAATTATCACTTTCCTTTTCGATTAAAACTCGTACTTCGTATTTATAGGCGAGTGAGTGAAAGTAACGATTTGTGGCATGCCAAGTTCGAAATCTGGCTATGCTTTGTCAGCCAATGTGTATCTGTGATCTAGACATTAAAAAAAGAAAATGGGGGAAATGGTAGAAGATTCTTCTCAAGAAGAAAGGTCTAAATAGCGAAGGATCATTGGAGTATCACGGAGATGTATTACCTGTGTTTATCAAAGACAGTAAACCCCAAAGGAAAGAAAAGATCACTAGGGATCTCTTTGGGGTAGTGATACCCGTATTTACCTAAAGAAAGTAAGCCTATGAGTTTCTGGATTTGTAGTAATTTATTCAATTAGTATAAATCTATAAATGCTCCTTGAAATAGTACATAAATTGTTTCGGGGAATGCTTTGATTTCATTAAAAACATTTTACCTTTAAGGTATGAAAAAAATTTATTTAAATTATATTTTTTCATAAAAAATGGATTTAAATAGCACAATTGATATTAAACACGGTATTTTATACATTTCTTGTAGAAAGGAAACACTGAGGTAGTACTTACAGTTCTTGTAATTTACATTTCAGCGTTTTTTCATTTTTTTCAATTGTAAAAAAATTAGGCATAACTTACTGTTACTTCAGGTTTTTATTTCAAATAATGAAAAAACTACTGGTCGAAACAGGAGATATGTAACTAAATTCAGTCGTAAAATCTTTTCTTTATCACTGAAGAGTACAAACTGATAAAATGTAACTTTTTGAGTTACAATAACAAACTTGTATCACTTATCAGATATGATATTGCTCATTCCTGTGGCACATGAGGATATTGGTGCTACGACCTCGTAATTTTGAATCTTGGTCAAGTGACGAGGACGACACCCGAGCTGGCACGCCCCTCTCCAAACTTCCACATCACGCCAACGGAAGGACTTTGGGCCCCGACAGATTTAACGTGCATCAGCCAAGACTACACGACAGGTCTTTAGCGGCCAAGGATCGAACCCACAACTGAACGAAAACCACCGGCCACGAAACCGAAGCCATGACCACTAGGCTACTGCAGCCACTAAACAAATCAGTAAATGATAAAAATAAATAGTTTGTAAAATATTAAATACACACAATTTTAAATTTCATAAACATTAAATGATTTTATTTACCTAAACACTTTTCATGTGTGATACACTTTAAATACATAGAATTGCACAAAATCATCTAACAATTTATTCATCTTCTTCTGAGCCCTGTCAGTAACAAACTTCTGTTGAAATAAACACGCAAAAAAAACTAGATCGATAACAATTTCCCTTATGTAAAAAGTTTACCGTACCTGTATTGCCATCTGTATGCTGTCAAATTAACAAAATTTTCCAAGTAGGTGTGATTTATAACTCAATTAACACAAGATAATATAAGCAAACAAACGCGACTCATCAGCATGCATTGATGAAAAGTTTTGCTTTCAAAGAGGCCTCGGTGGAAGCCATTTTGGTCAGAATCAAACTGACGAGCTGAAATCATTTACATGCATTATGATGCACTATTCAAATGTGAGTTGGACTTGTTCATGACCATCAAAGAATTAAACTTCACATTTTATGTAAGTTAATAACAAGCCCCTTCAAAATATCTTTGCAACAGTTATTTCCCACTGCTTCCAAGGGATCTCTCACACACAAAACCCTGAAAATAATGTTAGCATGAATAGTTAACTCATGTTTCAATAAAAAAAAATACATATTACACTTTTAGAGTTTTACTTTAAGCTAAAAAAATATTATTTTTACACATAACTTCAAAAATTCATATAAGTAAAAACAATTAAAAAAAAATTGATTTTATACTTCATTGCAAATACATTTTACCTTATACAAAACATCATCTCATACACATCTTAAAGACAGTTCATTGTGTAAAAAAAATTCAAGAAATGTTTAAAATGACTTTTTTCCCAACAAATGAACATCAACAGTTTTCCAATTGGTAATACTACATGTTTTGAAATTGTCTAAATATTACTTCCAAACAAAGAGAATTGTTTTCATCAATTTTCACTTTCCATGATATTCAATTTTTTATCTTTTTAACATATGAGTAAAATTTTCAATTCAACAAACAATTTGAAAGTATATTGCTAATGTTTTTTTTTTAATTAAATAGAAAAAAAAGTGTAATGAATAACAAGGTAAAGGAATATAAATTTTTCACAAACAAGCAAGCTTAATAAATATATCTCATACAATTGGTAAGCATGATTAAATTAAATTACTTAACAGTAACTTATTCATTTTTGAATTTTTATATTAGTTAAATCCTCTATTGAATTAAGAATTTAACTCAGAAAACATGAGTGCGTGATTTATTTATTTTACATTCAAAATAAAGTAATATCTTATTTTCATAACACAAGAAATAGTTAGTATGCTATACAATACCAAATAAAATAGTAATAAAAGTAAATTGGCTCATGTGTGCAAAAATATGTTTAAATAAAATAAGACCTAATCTAATAATACAAGGTCTCGGGAATGAAATCCATTTGACAAAATACATGTGTTTCTGCTATAACAAATCATTTTAAGTAAATAACAAATATTACCCAGTAAAATATCTCAAGTTATTTATTAAATAAAAATATCATATTTAACAAATTATTTTTAAAAAAAGTTATAAAACAAATCAATCAGAATTCTTCATCACTAGCACGTAATTTATAGATGATATAAGAACGCACCACAAAAAGAGAATTATGATAATTCAAAAGACAGTATATTACTTTAAACCTTTCAAAAAAAATTGTACATTTCAGGAAGTTAAACCAAAGTTACAAAAAAGAGCGCAACCTCTGATTGTGGCATTTGATTTAGATTATTAAAAAGAAAACACTTTATCAATTACATATATCAAAAAAGTAAGAAATGAACGACGATAAAAGAATCATTACTTACTCGAAACGCATGACAATAGTAGGGTCATAATTATGATATTCATTATCTTAACATAAATTTAAAATCTTCCACATTCCTTAATTTTTATCTCTTTTCCTTCATATTATACACACATTTTTAAGCAAATAAATCATGAAAAAGAGTAACATAAAATGTGATACGAATGTTGGAACAAAATATTTATCTTTCAAATGAGAAATATAAGCAATCAAAACCAACAAACACACTAATGATTTAGGCTAGTTTTTACCTTATCTATTTTGCCCAGGACCTAATAAAGATTTAAAAAGATAAAATTTTCAAATCAACATTACAAATGGGTAAAGCTTTGCTCTCTCCCCCCTCCTACAAAACTTCTCATTTTAATGGCAGTATTTTTAAGGTAAATACATTTTGCACAGAAATTCAGTGGTTCTGATATTCTTGGATCTGCCAGGTATGATGGTTTGCGAACTCATCTACAAAAGAGATTTACATCGACGTTAAAGAGAACACACGAAATATAACTTACTTTCAAGCTGCAGTATGAGCATCAAAAGTGAAGGGAAATTATTTTCAAATAGAGTGCAATACTGCGATGGAAGGGTGGAAATAAATGTTTCATTACATTAGATACAATTAAGAAAAAAAATACTGATAAGCAGAGTATTCCACGAATGACACTTAAATTCTCTTTGAACTGATGACAAAATTTTATCAGAACTATAATATTCAGGTCCAAACAGAAAATTGTAAAATAAAGTCATTACCCAAAATAAAATGTATCAGTACAGCACAGCTATATTTTGGTAAATAATCTGAAATAATATCAGTCTTTTAATTTTTTCTTTCATATTCAATGCTCTTTTGTTTTTCTAACACATATATCGAATACTGAAATACTACTGTAGAATGTATCATGCATAATTCCATGCAATAGTTTGTTTAAACTCTAGAACATTTAAACAATCCTTACCGACAAATTTGGGTGGAAAGATTTAAACATTTTCAATTTTTCACGGAATTAATAAAGTTAGAAGCAATTAAAATTCAAACAAATACTGAAAAATGTACAAAAAGGGAGTGGCAAAGAAATTTATGGAAAAGCCAAGTTAACTAATCAGAAATTAATTTTACAAGATAGAATATATATCCAGGTAATTCAAAAATACAATTACAATTAAATATACTTTCTAGCACACATATAAAAACATAAATTATTAGAAAAATGATTTTGGAACAATATGCCAAAATAACAAAGTAAGGCTGCAGGAAAAGTAGTTCTTAATAAATTTTACAAAAAAAAACATAAGACACAAAAAATTACAACTTTACAAACAAATTTAAAATATCTTATCATTGCTGTAATATACAGACCTAGACGTAAAATAGTCCAGATAAAAAGACAATACGCAAGAAAAAATGCACCAGTTCACAACAATCTTATTTCGGTCATTTTAAAAATCACCTCATATTTTCACCAACTGTTTTATATTCACCATTTACTTCTTCACATAAAGTGAACTTTTACTTATTTCAACAAATAAATAATGCAAATATCATTCTTTACAATAGACATTCAAGTTCAACCTGTTTCTATATATATATATATATATATTTCCTACAACAAAATTTAACCAACTCCGACAGAGAAACCTTATCATGTTTGAACGCTGACTTTTACTGAATTAATTTTTAGTAGTTTTAATCAAGTTTAAAGCAACTAAAATTGAACTACACATTCATCTTCCACGGCGAAAAAAGGGCTCTTAAATTAATGGGGAAACAAAATATAAATACTTAAATTAATCCACAGGACATAAATATACACCCAGATTGCTAGATATTACACATGTAATTAATGGTATTTTCAAGCATCAATATAAGTGTTAAAATGAGAACAAATTTATTATCAACTAGCCGCACTATCAAATAACAGTGCACTTATATTTCATTAGATGAAGAAAAAAAAAATATATGATCAAAATAAATCACAAATCAAAATTAAATTTCTTAAAAAAATATTGTAAAATTATATTATTGTAGTAATATAAAGGCATATACATAAGATGGTTAAAAAGAGCTCTACAAAAACAAGTATGCAGTATATTAACACAGTCGTTTCGAGGCTACTCATCATTTTCGCAATAATCTAAAACTTTAATGCAGTATTTAATTTCCATCTCTGTTGATACGTAATATATGCAGGTTTTCTTATTTAAACAAACAAATCAGGAATAAACATAACTTAAAATGTGATACGAATGTTGGAACAAAATATTTATCTTTGCGACAAGCAAATTTGATCAATCAAAACCAACAAACCCATTAATGATTTAGACTAGTTTTTATTTTTCTATTTTGCCCTGGACCTAATATAGTTTTGAAAGAAAAAAAAATTCAAATAAACGTTACAAAGGGGTAAAACTTTGCTCTCTCCTCCTTCCTACCAAACTTTTTATTTTTAATCAGACACTCTAGGCAGTAATTCAAATATTTCATTTTGAAGACAGTACTTTTAAGGTAAATACATTTTGCACTGAAAAAGAATTGTGTATATAATAATTTTTCAAAAATAATTACCATTTACTACAACCTTTTGAAAGTTGAATTAAGTATTTCTTTACTTTAGATGTCATTTAATACAACAGAAAAAAAGTTATCTCTTTGAAACTCTGCTACATGATTTACAATTAAAAGAAATTATCTTATTTCGTGTCAGAAATTTTTTCTGTTTACAATACATAAACAAAATTAACTCATTCTAAAATGGCATATGCAAAACTTATTCAGGTCTCAAGAGAAAATATACAGATATAATATAAAATCTTTTTTTTTTTTTTTTTTTTTTTTTTAAAAAATTTTTATGTTATAATTTTAAAAATAAATTTATAATTTAAAATTTTTTTTTTTTTTTTTTTTTTTTTTTGTAAAATAATTCTAGCATTATTTTACACATATATTTATACGTACAAAGTTGCTTCAGTCATTTAAATATTTATTTTTTTAAAAAAAAATATTTGTCTGTATTGAATCTGATTCATGAAATT
This sequence comes from Nephila pilipes, assembly GCA_019974015.1. Taxonomy (NCBI): domain Eukaryota; kingdom Metazoa; phylum Arthropoda; class Arachnida; order Araneae; family Nephilidae; genus Nephila; species Nephila pilipes. The sequence continues at coordinate 261,607 of BMAW01104922.1, forward strand.
CAAGATAAATTATTTTTTAGTTACTATCGCTAAAATACATTCAGTAAATACCAACGAATTTCTTAACAAATATAAAATTTTAATAATTTGCCTTTATTTTCTATAAAGTTAAAATCTTTTCTTTCTAATTGATATATGTTACGTGTTTATCAACAAAATTAAAAAATAAATTAATACATTACTTAATGCATATGAAATAATGTATTAACAATAAATGAAATACGCATACCCCCAACAAACAAATAAAAATGGCTCAGATGGGTCCCATACAATGTATGATACAAGATGGTTGAGTTCTAAGCAGTCCTTTTATTCAAATACATTCTGAAACACCTAAAAAAAAATTGATGTAATACATGTGTGGAAGATTGTACACAAAAGATATATTATAATTCAAAATATTTACAGTTAATTAATTGATTGAATATATATAAAACAAAGCCTATGTAGGTTAAATATAACAAATATAATAAACCACAAAAAATTGCTATTTTTATGTCATTTATTCCAAAAAAAGTATTAATATTTTCATTAACAATTATCCATTTAATTCTTAAATTCTTGATTGATGCCTTTAAGAAAATTCATTGAAACCTTTCACAAAATCAGTTTTCAAATTCATTTACACATAGTTGCTTCTATAAATATTTTACATCATTTTTTAATTTGTTTTAAGGTCAGACATTGAGTAGAATATTCAGCGTTTTTTTCAATGTATTTATTACAGTTTTCATTTATTCAGAATAAACAAGAATGAAAACTTAAATAGTTAAATATATAAAACTAAACTGTATTAAAACTCGATAAATTATAAGCATAAATCATGACAAACACAACTAAATATTTTCAGGAATACAATTTTAATATCCTTCAGTTACATACAAATTCGTATTTATTGGAACTAAATGAGAAATTGATGGAAATAACTGAAACAATGATTAACAAATTAATATGTAGGATAAATTTATAAATCCCAGTTACATGAATACACATTTAATTTTACTTTCAATCAAATGATTTGAAACTAGTGTGGCACTTCAGATTTAGAAACAACACGAGGGCAAATGGCGATAGATCTTATAATTTTGAACATCTGTTAACAGACAAGGACATTACTTCTTCCTCTATTTTTTTTACACCCAGCCAACATGACTTGGAACCTCTACATATTTAACATACAAATACTAGTGTGGCACATTATCATAGAAAGAGTGCAGAAAAAATTCGAGCACATTAAATATATATTTTTTTCAATAAAAAAAAAATGTAATTAACATATCAAAATTCAATTATTTGTAAACTGGTTGAAAAATGATATCACTGCTATAATATACAGGCTCAAACATAAAATAGTTTTTAAAAAGCATTACATAAGCAAATACGTATGACTATGGCACAGCCATATTTGAGCTATTTATGATTTTTATAAGAATCTAATTTAATTTCAAATTTGAATAATTCGATATAAAAACCAACGTTTTTAAAAACAACGTTTTTATATGGTGGCAAAGTTTATTAGAGAAAATTATTGAAATATTAGTTAAAACTGTTAGTTATTTTTAACTTTAAAATTTACTTAAAAAAATACATTTGTGAGCGGATTAAGAAATTCATAATACTCACAAAATCAAAACATGCATTTGAAAGTTTGTAAGTCATTCTATTAAAAAAATAAATGGGAACCAGAATTCAGAAAAAAATATTGTGATAAGACATGGCGCCAAATATTGGAAACTTTCTTTCTTGCGAATGATTACTGACTAAAAGTCAGCAAACCTTACTATCTCGGAGATAGTAAAGGGGAGATAGTATCTCCCCTTTGTGAGTACAAAAGTTTTACGATACCTCATGCGGCGTGGGGAGTGCCCGGTGTTCCCAGAGGAAGAAAGAAATTTTTCCCTCAATCCTAAAAGCGCAGAGAGGAAAGAATATTTTTACTTATTAAAATTATTGAAATATTAGTTAAAACTTTTCGCAAACGTCTAAATATTGCATTGTTAGGCGAGTATGAATGATTCCCAAAATTTCAAAGCTCTAGCTTGATGAGAAGTTGGTTAAATTAACGATCGAAAATTTGATGACACACACACCAAGTGAAATTCAGAAAAACGTTTTAAAAAAAGTTCCAGCTCTTTCCCAGTGACTGCCATTATATTCTTTTGTACTGATCTTTCAGTCGGTACATTGATTGATTGATTAAGTCTGTAGGGCAGCAAAGGCCATTATTGATTGATTCATTCATTCATTGATGAGGGATGTAGGGCAAAAAAGGCCATTAACCCTACCAGTATAAATTAATTTCAAATTAATAAATATCAAAGCATTTCATCCTCTGTAAAATAGTTCTAAAATTCTTTTTATTCAATACTGCTATCTGTAAAAGTTCACTGAAAGTGATAATGCAACGGGAATCTAATTAAAGAATGTTCCAGAGTTCAATTCTATGGGAGGTAGAGTTTGAGCAAGTTAACAGAATGTGTTCCAGATCATTGATACTATTACAAGTAAAACAAAGTTCATTATCCTGCAAATTGAATTTATCTAAAAGTCCAGGGTTAATTATCGTTTTGCTGAAGCATCGGATTCCTAGAATTTTCTTCTGTTTGTATTGTCCAGTTAGAAATAATATCAATGGTTGGAATGTTCCTTAATATTTCAAAGTATTTGCTGCAGTAAAAGTTTTCGTTGGTTTTTTTTTTTTTTTTTTAGTCTGTTATGATAATTATATGCATGGATGTCTTCTGAGGCTATCAATTCAAAGTTTACATCAAATTCCGTTATTGATCTTGAGATTTTATCCACTTGCTCATTCCAAAAAAAATTTTAATGACCCAAAATCCAAAGAAATACCAACTACATATTATAATTGGAAACTTACTGACCAGTCTATGAATCACTTTAGAGAATTTGACAGAAAACTTTTGAAATGCGATAAAACTGAATAACTATCAGATAAAATGAGCAGATCATTATGAATTTCTGTTAGTTCATCCAAAGCTAGGAAAATACCTAACGCTTCAGCCGTGAAGATGGAATTTATTAGATTCCTTTTGTAAGAGAAGGAAGTATTTTGAGTTACACCTGCTATGTAAGTAATTTTTGGGTTTTTAGATGCATCTGTAGCTATTATAAAAAATTCCAGGAATCTGTTTTCAAGTAATTCATTAAAGGAGCTATTAATTATAGAGATTGGCAGATTTTTTACTTTGGAAGCAGAATTCATTCGTATAAATCAAACACGGAAAATCAGTAAAATGGATCAGTCTAGGGATTGAGATAATCTTCTTTTCGACTGGCAGAGTCCGACGGCACTTGGCCCGGCCAATTTACACGTGTTGTGAGCCAAATACAATCTATCCACATCGACTCTCATAAGGACTTTTTCATGCAAGTTTTTCTTGCATCTTCTTGTGACTTTCCGTGATACAAGTTTTAGTGAATATTTGGACTGTTTTTTTATCTTGAACTTTCATATGCTAACCACCTTTGGTGGGTTAACGTGCTAGTGGGCGCTAAGCGCCTTTGATCACTGCGCGTTCTTAGGCCTACTTTTTAACTAAAAAAAATTCGATATCCTGGATTACCATGCCAAGCTACTAGAAACTCAAATCGACTGGTGCTGGACTGCTGAAACCAGAGGAGGTAAGTGCCATTTTCAGTGACTCGATAATTACTCCTGAAGCCTATAAAGATATTTTTTCTAATCACAACTTAGGCACTCTTCATCAAATTCTTCCCTTCTTAAAAAAATTTATTGATTCTGTTGAAAATGGTTCATGTTTGGCTGCCCACCCAGTGTTTTAGAAACTCTTAAAATATTATCAGACGAAATAGAAAACACAACTCAAGCTGATATTATGAATCATCTTAAAAATAAAAATTCTAAATATTACTGTCCCCAACCTAGAAATCAAAATAAAACAGATGGAAAAATCTCAACAAGAAGCTAATGACAAATTTGAAACTCTACTTAAAAACCTAGCTTTTGAAACCACTTCAAAATGCTCTGAAAGTTAAAATTCACTCCTACAATTATTACTGTACGTAAAGACAATGAATTTCACGAAGTAAAAAGTAAAAGAAAGCCAATCTCTCCTAAAAGAATTATTGATACGATCTCAAATTTTTTTTTAAAAAAAAACCAGGAATTTAACCTTCCATTAAACGACAAATATTCTGAGCTCTCTGATGAAGACTCAAACATCAAGAGCAATGATGATTTCATCTGATACGAACGATATCAATTCTCAAGCAGTAAATAGTGATAAAACTAAAAATAAAAAAAAATAATAATGATGAATACGACTTAGAATTCCCAAAATAATGAAAGCTAAAAAAACTCTTCCCCAATCATCTTAGCTAATACTGACGATCTAAGAGCCACTCTTGAAAATATGATGAAATTGACAAAATGCGAGCTGAAAGGCGACTATAAAAGAAATAGTTTAAAAAATTTCCCCCTACAGTTGAAGCATTCAGAACAATCCAAAATCATGCTCAAAAGAGGAATTTAGAAGCTCACACTGTAAGGGTTTTTGGTCGGAAAGATAACTAGATTTATTTATTTATTTATGCTCTCTTTCTTGAAAGCTTTTACTATATATATCAGTCTTAATTTGGATGATCATGTTCTCTTCTTCGGAGGAAGCTTTCTAATAAAAATAATTTCTAAGGCCCGAAAATTCCCAAAGAGGACAGTTAGTGACAAGATCGCGGATAGGGCCGTCACAACACATTTGAATTACCTAGTGAGAGAGTCCTTAAATGTATAATTAAAGGCCTCCTAATTAATTATTCTTACGCTGAAATAATTCAGTAATTAACTGAATATAATTTTATAGACAATGAATGCAATAACTTAAATCCAAAAAAAAAAATAACCAGCCACTCCAAATATTTTTTCAAAAACAGAAAACAACCAAAAAAATTTCGATATCAATAATATTTGATACCTTTCAGTTAAAATTGAGCCTCTCCGTAGTAGAAAAACACCCAATCAATGCTATCTCTGTCAAAGATATTTTCACCACTCTAGATTCTGCACTAGGGAATTTAAATGTGTGAAATGTGGAGATAATCATCCAACTCATAGTTGCACCAAAGCTCTTGAAAGCCTACCCAAAAATGCTGTAACTGCGGTGGAGATCAAACAGCAAATTACTCTGGTTGCCCCAAAAATCCTATGAATTTCAAACCCTTTCCCCCACCAACCACAAACTACTCTGAAGAACGACGTAAAAATGAAAAAAAAAAACAATAGCCAAAGCGACCAAAACACCACACCCACCATTGACAGCCAACCTTCAAGTCTTCCCTTCGTTAATGAAATTAAAAAAAAAAAATTTCAAAAAGTTTAAGTTTGATAAAATAATGGAAACTTACCAACAGTTTAAATTAATAAGGCAAATATTCACTGATAATAAACTTGATTTATGTTCAAAAATTGAAAATTCATTCCAAGTTATTGGCAGTATGCTGCCCATCTGGATCTAAAATTTAATATGTTAAATGAACTACTTCCATCCCTACTGATTGCAAGCTGGAATGCAAATGGCATTAAATCAAAAATAGGAGAACTCCAAAATTTCATAAATGATTACAACCCAGACATCCTAGGAATCCAGAAAACTCACCTCAAACCCTCTGAAAAATTTAAAATTCCGAATTATGATATATATCATTCAAACAGATTAACCTATCGAAGCGAAGGCACAGCAATATTAACTAAAAATATATATTATTATCATCATATGGTCATTAAAATTACCTCCACCTCTGAAAATTCCTCCATCCATATCAATACCAAAGACAACCAATACTTCACAGTTTCTACTATTTACCGTTCCCTTTCCCCGTAATCTCATCATCCATAACAAATTAATCTATATCCTCTCAGAGAACCCCACCGGAATTTTAATAGGCGACTTTAATGCAAAACACCCGACCTGGAACATAGACAGGGAAAACAGATCAGGTAAAATTATTCATAATATATGCAACACTAATAATCTCCAAGTAGCTGCTCCCGACTCACCCACTCACTTTCCTTACAATAGCAATATTTACTCTATAATAGATTTTGCTATCCTCAAAAACATACCTTTCTACAATATCGAAAGTGTTAATGAACTACCTAGCGACCATAACCCTATACTAATGGACATCTCTTTCAATAAAATTCTCCCTATCCCCCTTCGCACTCTCACAACTACTAATTGGTTCCACTATCAAGAAATTCTATATAATATCACAAAAGGTAACCCCATTATTAATAATATCTCTTATCTAGACCAATCAATTGCATCCTATACTACTAATATCAAAAATGCAATTAACCATGCGAGTAATACCAAATCCATCCAACCCCAGTCCTCCTCTTAGACTCCTCCCTCATATCAGAAAAGAGAAAAAAAGATACAAAAACAATGGCAAAACACCAGATTCCTTCCTTTGAAACCCATACTTAATAACCTCAAAAAGCAAATTAAAAATGAAATCAATACCTTTAAAAACAAAAAACGGAAAACCTACTCAACCAGCTTAATACCGAAGATAACTCCCTTTTTAATATGAACAAAAAACTTTCTAATAAATACTACAATATCCCCCAACTATTAGGCAATTATGGTCTGGTATTCACTGATAAAGAAAAAGCTGATCTGCTTGCCCATAATCTTGAATCCTCGTTCCAGGAAAATCTAACTCCACATGATGATGATCATATTGAAAAAACAGAATCAATAGTTCAAAATTATCTTGAAGCCCATACAAATTTCAATTTCTTTCCCCTCCTCACTTCCCCCTCTGAAATAGCTACATAATTAAAAAGTTAAACAAGAAAAGCCCCCTGAGATGATGGCATTCACAAGCAGGCCTTTAAATTCTTTCCTCCCAAAGCACTTACTCATCTCACAAAAAGTTTTAATAAATGTCTCCTGTATGCGCATTTTCCACAAAAATGGAAACATGCAACTATTATTCTCTTCTCCAAACCCGGCCAAAACTATTCCATTCCATCCAACTATCAGTCTACTAAATTCTGTTTCAAAATCTTTGAAAGAATCCTGCTAACCAGAATACTGACTCATTTTTCCACTAATAATATTCTTCCAGATTCACAATTCGGCTTCCGTACAAATCACAACACTCTCCATCAACTGCTATGGGTTGTGAATGCCATTACTGAAGAATTTAATTCCCAACAAACCTCTGGGGAATCTTCCTCGACATACAAAAAGCTTTCGACCGCCACTAGCACGATGGATTGATCTTCAAATTAATCAAATTTCCCCCTACATAATAGTTATCTTAAATATTTTCCTTAAAGATAGAACATTCCAAGTTAAGCTTAATAATACTCTCTCTACAATATGCTATATAAAAGCCAGTCAACCTCACAGGTCTGTAATTTTTCCAATTTGCTACAATTTGCTTACATATGACTTCCCTCAGAGTCCTTATAATAGCCTCTGTTAATTCGCAGATGACGCAGCAATTCTCACTCCAGGAAATAGTCCATTTAACGTAATAGTTAAATTACAAAATCATCTAAAACAAATAGAGAAATGGATGACACTCTGGAGGATTGCTGTAAACTCTAATAAAACTAAAGCTCTCATTTTTAGAAAAGGTCACGCCCCTCTCCTAGTAAAAAACTCAAATTCTGTAATGATCAAATATCTTGGGACTCTAAAGTTAAATACTTAAATTCCTGGAATCCAAACTCACCTTCAAACTTCATATCCAATCAATAATTGACAAATGCTGGGCTCAAATCCATAACTGTATATCTTTAATGGGCAGAAATTCAATACTAACTCTTGCTAACAAAGTTCTTCTCTATAAACAAGTAATCCACCCTGCTTCCCCTACTTGGGGCCATGCCACACTTACCTACATTAAAAAATAGAGGTCCTTCAAAATAAAATCCTCCACATGATTACTAACTCACCTTGGTTTGTCAGAAATTCTATCTTACACAAGGATCTCAATATCCCTCCTATTATTAAACACATCAACTATCTCTCTAGAAGATTCTATAATAGACTAGCAAATCATAGTAACCCTCTAATAAGGGCCCAGATTATTTTTGCTCTCAATAATGGAACCCATGCCCTACCCTACCAATCTTACAATAGTTATTTCCATTTATTTCCCCCATAACACTTTGCATTCCAAATCAGACGCTTTTAATTAATTCCTTCATCACTCCTTCATTAGCTTCTCTCTCAGCCAACCATTTCACCCCAAGACTTACATCATCATCTATTCAGCTTTTCATCAGCTGTTTAATATCCATTCGCCATCCCTACCTCTCCTCTCTTGAACTGGTTTGCTGTCCACCGCTTTGCAACCAGCCTAACAAGAACCATTTTTACTTTTCCCTTCTTCAGCTTTAACATCATTAAAAAAAGTCTAAAGAATACTTTATTTATTACCATTTTATTTATTATAATTTTACGATAATAGTAATAATTTTTTTTGAAAAAAATAATAATATAAAATAATACTTTCCTCTTGCTGAAGATTAGACATAGTCTATCGAAGACACTAAGGGGCTAAAAAAGTGATATAAATATTTTTTATAATCTTACCTTACAATGAGATTTGTAAAAAAAAAAATAATGTCTATTTAAAATCTCATCCTCATTGTAAATAATTTATTCACTTTCCTCTCCTCTTTCTTTATGTTTTTTTTTAAATTCGTTTGTGCATTAAGCACATTTTAATATGCTTGTTTTAATTTTTAAAAAAATCAAGGCTTCAATATGACACTGAGTAAAGAGTCCACCGGACTGGCTCTCGTCTCTATCTTATTGTTGTGAAAAAATATATAGATATTGTCATATCGCGAGCAGATATCAACTGGTAATGTTTTTGAATTGCGTGTCACCGATATGACGTCATCCTACACATCTGGCAATGAGGCATCAGGAATTTGCATTCGACAGTATTTTTCTGTTACGTCATACGAAATTATTTTCTCATTGAATACCGATTCTTAACTGTCGACTTGACTGAGTAGAATGCAGATTCCGGATATATATAAAGAGATTAAAGGAATTTGCTATTGTGAGATAATATAATAACCCCCAACCGATATGATTTCACCAGAAAACTCTCAACAGTACACCTAACATATCAATCAATAACTCCCGAGACTAACCCAGAGATGGCGCTCGTAGTAAACCAGTAACCAGGTCTTTCTAGAAAATTACAACCTTTGCTTGAAATGTGTCAAAATTTTAAGTCGATCGGACCAGAAACAGCTGAGTTATCGAGGTTGAGTAAAGAATCGTTTTGTAGTTTGTTTAAAATTGAAAAACCGAGTTTCGTGTTCTGATAAAACATTTTTTAATGGGTAAAAACACCGTGCAAGCGAAACAATGGATTGAAAAAATGTTACCCGGACTCCTGTCCATCAAAGCAACGATTTGTCGGTGGTTTGCCGAGTTTAAACGTGGTCGTACGACACAAATGAGCGCCGAACGCTCGGAGCAAAGACCTGTAGCCGTTATAACGAAATGTGGTGAGAGCGCAAGAAATTATAATGAAGATCTATAAGGATTAAGCTCGTGAGATTGTCTGAGATGACACAGATAGGCTCATATGAAGGTTTACTATCCTTCATGTGAAAAATTGAGCATGAAAAGGTTTTCAGGCAGCATGCAGATTGCTTTCGATGGACAAAAACAGCAATGAGTCGGATGATTCAAAAGCTGTTTATCGCTATTACTCGCAACAAAAAAAGATTTCTTGCGAAAAAAAAGAATTGAAAAAAAAAAAAAAAAGGATTTGCAAAAAAGCGTTGAAAGATGTATCAACTCCTAAAAGTTGATTAACAAAAGGTGTTATGTTGATGAATAAAAAAAAATTGCAAAAATGTTGTTTTCAATGTTAGTCTCGGACGTATTGATCCACTGTGTTACTACTTCGAATAATGAAATAGCTTCACTCAGGTTTTCAACGACATTTCTAAAACAACAGGTGCAGTCTTTCTAGATATACTCTGAAGTCATTGGACAGAGTTTAGCCAGGACGTCACCTACAAACTCATTAAATACTCATTTCAACACACATTTATACAATCTCTCTTGTTACGAGGAATTCCAAGTTAAAGGAAATAACACTACCCTAGAAAATTAGTAATGGAGTGGTTCAAGGCTCGTTAATCGGGCCCTATTTATTTAATTTATTTATTAATGACATTCCCACATATACATTAACAACACTTAACATGTATGCTGATGACACAGCTGTGCTTGCTTCCTACAGAAATACAAAATCTGTCACCTTCGCACTCAACAAGCATCCTGCGCTACTTTAAAAATATTTTAATGATTGGAAAATTAAAATAACTGTGGACAAAACTGCAGCAATACTTTTTACAAGAAAAAAGAAAAATGTTCCCCCTCCCACTTTCAACCAAACAAAAATCCCGTGGTCAAACACTGCTAAATATTTAGGTATAACTCTAGATAAATCCCTAACCTGGAATAAGCATACCACACTCACGCGTTAGAAGTTCCGAAAAATGAAATGTGCAATTTACCCCTTAATATGTCGGAACTCAAAAATGACATTAGAAATTAAGCTGCTTCTTTACACCTCCATTCTACGTCCCATCATGTCATATGGTTGCCCAGTTTGGGCTTATGGGGCCAAATCTAATATTGATGTACTAGAACGATCCCAAAATTCCCCACTAAGGTTAATCACAAAAGCAAACTGGTACACTAGAAATGAGGATATTAGAAAAGCCTTAAGAATCTCCACCTTTAAAGAATACATTAAAAACTATCCATAAACTTTTTCAACAACCTCCATTCCACTGAAAATGAAAATATGATAAATTTAGAAGAATATATCCCTTTACCAAGTACCAAAATACCCAGAAGAATCCTTTTGGACTCGCACTAACCTCCCTAGTTTTATTAAACATCAGAAAAGCCATTCAGTTAAATTACATTTAAATCAGATCTTAACTATTCTTAAAAAACTTATTTCTCCACGGCCGCATAGCCTTTACCGATAGTCCACACCCACCTCCTCCTTAGTAATTGCAGCCAACACGGGCAGCCAATAGGACACCTCCCCTCCGCCCTCCTGCAACCAAAGAGAAAAAGGACTTTCTTATCCTACCGCCTCAGACAAGCAAATACCCTACTTCACCAAAAATCAACAGTATGAACAGCAACAGCCAATAGGAACTCTTCATTTTACCCTTCAACCAATAGCAGCTAATCTACCCAATACTACCCAACAGAAAGTGTAAAAGCCATCAATAGTCAAGTTTTCCCTACTAGAATCATGACACGAGCTTGAAGGCCGCTCTCTCGGCCTAGATGTTAGAAGAAAGCGCAACTTGCGTGCGTGTTATTGGGAGACTTTGGCTGTGATACGATAAAACCTTGGCCGTGATACTGTAGCCATTGGGCTGATACTGATTAGAGTCCTGTAAATATGTAAATTTTGTAAATAAACCATTTTAAAATATCAGTGTCTATCTAACTCCGCTTGTGGCATTAACAATTATCAAGGGCCAACTCAGGCCCGTCAACAAGGTTATGGGCTCAGGATTCGTCTAACTGCGTTAGAGTTCTTTTTAAAATAATAAAGCCACAATATGCAGAATGATTTCCAATCTTAAACACAATCTTATCCACCTATAATGGCGATGATGACTTATCAAAAAGATGCTTTAAATGCATCGAATTATGCCAGTTGGAGAGAGGATATTAAAGCATTGTTAATGGAGAGGGACTTATGGCAGTTTGTTATTACCCCGAGGGTCCAGCAGAAGTCAAGTGATGCAGATGCCCCCGCTATGAAAGAGGTTAAAGAAGATCCTGAATACGCAGCAAAGAAGATCGTGCATACTCACTCATATCAACATATATCTAAATGTTGAGAAAGAGCTTCGGCCCTTACTCAGAGGAATTGAGGATTGCATGGACAAAACTGGAGAGTCACTTTCAACTAAGTTCAAGAGCCCGAGTCGTGGAGCTGACCGATGCGTTTTTCAATTATTACCTCAAACCTGGAAAGGAAATCAACTTATATGGTGTAAGATTGAGAACTATCATACAACAGATGTTCCATGCCGGTCTACCAATATCAGAGTGGCTTCAACCGTTTCAATTGATTAGACACCAACCCGAGGACTTTAGAAATATTGTACAGTTGATTTATCGTTTTGAGGATTCCAAGTTCACTTTTGGAAATGTTTTAAATGAACTGTTGTCGGAGGAAACTTGCCTAAAATTATTTTGTAAATAAGATAACGTAAGTTGTAATGATTATGAATATGCTATGGGATTTATTAGTGTAAAACTTAATTTTGTTAAAACTAAAGATAAGCAACATGGTCAGCAAAAGGGGAATTTAAATAATCATTTGGAAAAAAACAATAATAAACGAAATGTAAAGTGTTTCAACTGTGGGGAAATGGGACATTTTGTTAAAAACTGTAGGATAAAGAATAAAAATCAAGCTAAGGGAAAAGGTAACCCCAATGTTAGTTTTTTGGCAGAAGCCAGTTGGGGGACGAATACTGACAATACTGCGGTGGTATTTGATAATGCTGCTAGTTCTCCTTTCTGTTGAATTTGTGATCTGCTTACGATATTTCAACTGACTTCTGGTCCAGACTTCTGGTCCAGACTTCTGGTCTGGGTAGAAATGAAAGCTGCTATTAAAGGGGATGACATGTGAAGTTCTCGGCAAAGGGAATATAACTTTTAATTGTAAAAATCAAGGGAGGACTCAAACGGTTACTCTTACCGACGTTTTATATTCACCCAAGCTTCGACATAATTTGAACTTCAGGCCATCGCATTGAGGCGAGTGGATCCTATTTCGTAGGGAAGAATGGGCGAATTGACATTTTTTTCTAAAGAGGGAAGAAAGCTGTTTTCGGCCAAACGAAATAACTGTATTTATTATGCGTTTCCTGATTATCCAAAGATGGGTAATAGGGGTAATTATAAGCAGGAAGAAATAAATCATATCACTTCAGTCTCGAATTACGGCATAAACGTTGTTGTCATATTAATAAGGATCATATTTTAAAGAATGATAGAGGATTTCCCCCACTGAAAGATCAAGAATTAAATTGTGAGCCGTTTTTAGTTGGAAAAGCAAAAAAAAAAGGTTTCGTTTAAACCAATTGGAAAGATTAGATGACGGAAACCTTGGGGAACTTTGGGGACATATGGATGTGGCGGGTCCAATCCAAACAATATCGAAAGGTGGTAATTGGTATTTTTTAACGATCATGGAGGATTTTTCTAGAAAGGTAAACGTATATTTATTGAAGGAAAAATCGGAAGCTTTAGTAGTTTTATAAAATTTAAAAATAGAGTCGAAAGGTTTATCGGTAACAAAATTATTAACATTCGTACTGATAACGGCATGGAATTCTGTCTAGGGTGGTTTGAAAGGTTTTTAGAAAGTAAAGGTATCAAATCTGAAAGGACAAACGTGTATACTCCCGAACAAAATGACATTGATGAGCGTTTTAATTTAACAGCAATGGATGAAGTACGAACCATGTTAAGGGATTCGAAATTAGGAGAGGGAAATTGGGGTGAGGCAGTGCAATGCTTCACATACATTCGGAATCGCGTAACACATAAGCATTCTGAAAAACCCCATTCGAAATGTATGATGGAAGGGTACCAACCGTACGACATTTAAGAGCTTTCGGATCAACAGTTTTTGTTGGAATTCCAAAGCAACAACTTAGAAAGCTAGATATGCGTGCTGAAAAAGGAATATTATTAGGGTATGCTCTTCGTACCAGAGAATATCGCGTTTTTATTCCGGAAAAGAATAAAGTTATCGAAACCTTAAATGTAAAAATATATAAAAATAATTTAAATGATAGCGAAGAAAATTTAAAGATAAATTTTATATTATTAGATGGTTGTGATGAAGAAACCGAATTGGATGTAGAAATAGAAAAACATGTCACAGAAATAACCAAAGATGTTGAGTTAACTGAAGAGGAACCGAAAAACTCTAATCAAAGCAATTCAGATCCAACCATTCCCTCCAAGTCCGAAATTAATTGAAAGCTGTACCTCGATCCGATGGATCAAGAACCGATGTAAATTATAGTATACGGGAAGTCTGGACTTTGGTTGAAAAACCAGTGAATACGAAGATATTGGGAAGCAGATGGGTATTTTCTTTAAAAACCGATATACAGGGTGATATAGTACGCTTTAAAGCCCATCTTGTAGCTCATGGCTTCCGTCAGGAAAAAGGCATTCAATATGACCAGATTTGCAGTCCAGTTGCAAACTTTTCTATAATACGATTTTTTTTTCTTTTTTTGTAGGTGGAATGAATTGGCATCACCTACAACTGGATATCCGATGTGCTTATCTATATGCTTCACTATCAGACATAATCTATATGAGTCAGCGAAGGGGTTTCGTCAACTCCTAAGAACCAAATCACGTCTGTTTGTTGAAGAAAGCTCTCTACGATCTGCATCAAAGTGGACGAGAATGGTTTAGTGAGCTTCATAAAGTATTAGAATTTTTAAATTTCAGGAAGCTAATGTGGAAAAACTGCGTAAATTGTTTCGACAGACAAATTATCTTATGACTATACGTTTATTAAGTTAATAATATAGTTTTATCATTATACTATGAAAATTACATATGCATATAAAAAAGCTATACTTAAATTAATTGACATATTTTCGCTCAAATTATCACTCTTAGAAATAAAAATACAACATTATAAAGTTCTAATTTTTCAAAAGTGTTTTGTGATCCTAATATTTGCCAAATTAACTAAAATAATATAATTTTTTATGAAAGTACTTATTATTTCTTCGAAGGAATACGAAACAGCGAGTGTACAAATAAAATGTCCTAGAAGAGAGGTGGTGTATTATTTATACCGGGTCTTAAATATCAGGAAATGAATAAAAATTAATTTTACCGCTTGATATTGTGTCCTTTTAACATTATTAATGCATATCAGATGAATTTTTGTAAAAATTTATTGTTTTTTAAATACTTCCCATCAAATGATTAAAGCAATATTGAATTTTTTTTAACTTCAAATAAAAAAAAATTCCTTTTTTACAAATTTTTTGATTAAGAAATACATAAATATGGTCTATCAACTGTTTGTATAGAACTCTTGTTTTAATTTTTACATTGATATTTAGAATACGCAAATTTGATTTTTATTTTAAATCTTATTTTCTCAACTTAATTAAGGAACTTCCAATTGCTTTTAATTTAATATAATAGCTATTATGAGGTCATTTCTTCCTTTTAAGAGAAAGGTGCGCTGTAAATAAAACTCCTTAGCTTTTAATTTTGATAACATTTTATTCATCGAAATACAAATTGCGCTGAATGAAAGGTAAACTTTTTTTTTTCATCTAAAAGAGACTTCTGATATAATTTAGCTTTCGACCGTATTTTTTTCAGAAAAAAAATGTTCACGCAATTAATTCTATAGAGATACATTTGAAATCCATGAGTATTTTCCTTATAATTTTTAATTTGATACAATAAAAAAGAAAGAAATCGCATTAAGCTTTTTAAATGGGGTAGTTTCTAGTGGAATTAGGTTATTGAAAATATAAACCTCAACGTTTAAGGGGGAAAAAAACTAAAATACATATTTTATTTGTTAAAAAAAGAATGTTAAAATTTTGATACGTTAATATGAGATAAATTTAGAACCCACTAACATTTTCTTATTCCTAAGATAAATGCTTCTTTGAGCAATAAAATATTGCTTGAACACATTTTCATAACCAGCTTTGTGGAATGTGTGTAAGAGGATGAGATAAAACACTTCATAGTCGTCTCTTTTGAAAATCCTGTCTTCAAGGGGTCGAGCTCTTTTTCGGTAGCTTAGAATTTCTGGACTTATTATAAGCGATGCCTATTTTCAACATTTTCACTTGAAGGATTGCTTTATCTGGAGCAGTAAACTAATTTTCCGATGCTGTTTACTAACGAGATTCTTTTGGCAAACATTTTTTACCTCATTTTAAGTTACTTTTTTTCTTCAAAAACTATAAACAGTAATAAAGTAATGGAAAATAATAGTATGTTAAGACACTGTACCGTAGAGTTATATTTACTTCAAAAGTAAATCTTTAGCGATCAATTTTAATAATTTTTAAAAAAAAAATGTATGAAAGATTCTATGCTATACTTTTAATCAGTTGTAAATAATTACAAAATACAATTAAACAAAATCCAATAAAGCATTTGATCATTCCGGAGAACACGAGGCTAATATTCAGTAATCAAACGATAATCAAGGGGGGGACTTAATTTATTTCTTAAGGTAATAAAATAATTAAAAGTTATAAAAAATCATAGATTTTTGATAATAAGAAATAGGAAATTACTTAAATGATAAGTAATCCTGATTTTTTTATAAAAAAAAACAACAACTCTATTCTAGTGCTTACATTAATAAAAATCACTCAAATTTTTTAAAAGTTTTAATTAATTTTTATTCGATTCACTATTACATAAGATGATTGACGAGGAGCGTCAGAGAGTCATCGCTTATGCTCAGTTTATAGGAGAAAGTAATGACAGAAGCCTCGGCAAAATGTCGTATTCAGAAAAACAATGATAGGAAAAGAAAAGAAAAGCTGCGAAAACAGCAAAGAGAGGAAATGATTTTTCGGTAACAATGCTGTATAATAATGAGGTTTATTATCATTTTTTTTTTTTTACATTTTTTATTTAAACGTTTTTTTTTTACATTTTTGTAGCTTTTAATTTTTTTTTGAATTTTCCTTATGGGGCTTTTATTGGAAGAATGAGTGAATGTAAAGTTTATTGGCGCAAGAGCCAGATATGGCTATTCTGCGCCAAACAAGATTTAACTGTGGTCCAGACATGAAGAAACTAAGACAAAAATTGGTTGACAAGAAGGAGGGTCGAAAATAGAGATGGATTGGTAGGGTAACCTGGGGATGCGTGACCCGTATTTACCAAAGACAGTAAACCCCATGGGAGAGAAAAAAGATCACTCGGAAGCTTCGGGGTCATGATGCCCGTACTTACCTAAGGAAGGCAAGTTCCCGAGGTCCCCTGATATAATCCCCAGGGTCAGGGTGCCTGGCTATACCCCCAGACGCTGGTTACACATTTTAGTCACCTCTTATGACATGCATGAGCTACAATGTATAGGAAGAGACCATTTAGTAGTTTTGTAAGCAAAATTTAAATTTTGAAAGTGGATTTGTGAATTTTGTTTTCATGATTTAAAATAGTGGTGAATAAATTTCAAGAGAGTCTGGTGATGTATGTTTCCATTGACTCATTTTTTAGATTATTGGGAATTACTGTGTTCCTTATGTACCAGGAAGAATTGGTCATGATCCTGAGAATCTCATTTTGCATAATTTGAACTTTTTCATGTGTGTGGGGACGGCCAACTCCCAAACAGGGGCGGCTTAAGTTATAACTGGGTGAAGAACCTGAATATAAAGCAGCACTTTGTTTTTAATGAAATATGAGATTGTCTGCCAATTAAGAAAATGTATACATATATATAAATGAATTTTATTCCAAAATTTATCTGATAAATATTTCTCTGATCTGCAAAAAGACAAACGCTGACTGTGGCGGGGTGTGGGAAGTCTGATACGTGAAGACATTGTATAAAAATGGGCTTAAAGCACTTCCATGCGGACAGCCCGCAGTAATAGTACATTTATTTGAGAGACTATCTTTAATTTTGACCTGAAATGATCTGTTCTGTAAAAAACTGTAAATAATTCTAATGAGATAAGCAGGAAATTTGAAATTTATCATTTTGTATATCAGACCATCATGCCACATCCTATCAAATACTCGCTTAACATCCAGGAAAATACCAACAGTGTAAAATTTGTGAGTGAAACCTTCATTAATGATGTTGGTGACTCTAATTAGTTGATCAATATTGGAATGACCCTCATGGGGTATTCGAATCAAATTACTTTAACTTACTTTTATCAAATAACTTGAATTTACTTCATCAAATTGGAAGCAATTCTTTCAAAATTTTTTTATTTTAAAATGGTTCATTTTAATAGTGGTGGCTCATTTAAAATATCAAAAGGAAGTTTTCATATAAACAGCAAGAAGATAGCTGGAGTGCAACTTATTCCAACAACACATTTCAGAAAACAAGAGGGTAGGAAAAACGTTGAATACCAAGAAAAGACAGTGTATTATTACAAAAAGAATTTTCTCAGCGGATCGTATCCCTTATGATTATTACAAACTGATTCATCTGAAGGACAACGTCTTGGCGATCAAAGTTTAACTAGAAATGAAAATTTTACGTGGAAAAGCTTTCAACCAATGTTTCTGCAATAGTCTCGTTTATTTACATTATCGAGGACCTTTAAATTTTTAAAGATCCTTATAACTTTTAATAAATTATCTTATACAAGTGCAAATCAGTTATACGAGTTTTATCTTTAAATACCAAATTTTTTCTCTCCATAATTTGGTGGATTTTTATTAATTAAAATCCCCCAGCCCCCCTTGAAATCCCCAGGCTTTGGATAATTACTTTTATCACTGTTTTTTTAGATCCATCCATATTTGCACACACGAGAACAGTTACTCTAATTCTCGATAGTTTCCTGTTAATGAATTTTTCAATTTTAAATTTTGAAGTTTGATTAAGAGTCTTTTTGTAAAACGATCCACTTTTATCAGCGTTTAAAATGTTTTTCTCTTCATAATTCCGGAATAAGTTGGGCCATACTTGAATCACCCAGTTTTCTGGATCCGATGTCAAAACACTAAATACTTCACCCATAACCTAAGGGTATGAAATATTGTTCCGTTTTTAAATCTGTCCTGTCATCCTTTAGAGTATATGAAATATTTTTCTTCAAAACGTTCAGCAAACTCATTTGCTTTATTTTGCAGCATGACTCACAGGAAGAATTCGATTCCACAGAATGGTGAAAAATTTTAAAAGAGCTTTTAGCATGTCACGTGTTGTATAAATAAAGGCTCTTGATTTCATCAGCAACTTTATTTATTTGCTATTTAAACTACACACACAGCACATATACTAAATTATTTAAAGTATTTACTTTCAAATGCTAACAGAGCTTAATGATATGATCATGAAAACAATCAGGATAGCGGAGCTGTTTACACTACTGCCTCTATTGAAGACAAGTCAAATAGCTCTGACGTTTTCTTCTTCGCGTAAACCGTGTTTCATCTTCTCTTCGTTCATTGGTCCAGTGCTTTGTTTACTCTCTCTTTCTTGTATCCTTTCGCGACGGCAGCAAACCATGATTGCCACAGGTAGCCCCCACCAGCGACAGCAAGATTTATAGCTATACTTGGGATTGAATCTTACTCTGCGGCTGGAACGAATAGAGCTTTCTTGCCTCTTTGAACTTCCTGTAGAATTTTCTTGTCCTGTGTACAGGATTTCATCTGGTTGTGAGGACACCTTTTCCTTCCTGTGCACTCCAGCTGTGATATCCACCAACTCTTTGGGAACGTAGGCAGGCTTCAGCTGATCAACGCTCACTGAAACCTCTTTTCTATGCCTAAAGATCCGGAACAGATCCAGTTGCGGTTGACAATTTTATTGGGACCCTCGTATGGTGGTTGCAAACTTTTTTTCATGGAGTCTATTCGCAGAAAAATATAGCTGTATGTGGTCAAATCCTAGCTCACGAAAATCGTATTTTGTCCACGATGTCGAATCGTTGGAGGAGATAGACGCTGCATTGACTCTCTGAGTATCCCCACAAAAGTAGCAGGATCTACTTTTTGTTTACATGGGCATAAAATTCGCCAAGTAATCTTATGGGAGCTCCATAAATAATCTCCACAGTCGTGGCTTGTAAATCCTTCTTCCAAGTAGCACGGAATCCCAAAAAGTATGGTGGGCAATACTGTGGTCCAGAGAGCACTTCCATGCGCCATTATAACCACTTTCAACTGCCGATTAAACCTCTCGACTTAGTCGTTTGCTGCCAGATGATATGGAGTTGTGTGCTGCTTCTCTATGCCTAAGAACTTCAATAGAGCCTCAAATAGAGATGATTCGAACTGCATTCCTTGGTCTGTAGATAATCTGAGAGGTGGATCGAATCTGGAGATCCAACTAGTGTAGAAGACTTTGGCCACGATCTGCTGAAATTTCTGCCAGTGGAAATGCTTCTGGCCATTTGGAGAACCGATCCACACAGATGAGGCAGTAACGAAAACTCTGAAGGAGGAAGGGGTCCCACAAGTGTAGGTACTCGAATCTTCCGATCTCGTTTCTTGAATGCCGAGATACTTTTGCACGTTGGTATTGTAAGCACGTAAGAGCCCATAAAGTAACATCATGTCTCATTGACTGCCACACGTATCGTTCAGCTACCAACTTTAGAGATGCTCTTATTTCTGGGTACGAGAGTGCATGCAAATTGTTAAATATTTCTCTCCTGAAAAATTCTGGCACAAATGGACGAATGCGATCCGTTGACACGTCACAATGGAGAGTAACTGGAGTCTGTCCCATTGGGAGAGGTTGTAGTACGAGGGGAGTTGAACAAGAACCAGCTAAAATGTCCTGCAATTGGGAATCATTCTGCTGCTCCTCAGCCATCTTTTTTGAAGTCAACAGCACATGGTGTGGTGATCGTTAAAATATGAATACGCGACAAAGCGTCGGCCACAACATTTTCCGATTCTTTCAGGTACCGAATGTCAGTTGGGAATTGACCAATCAGATCTAATTGTCGCAGCTGTCGCGGAGAGCATTTATCCTCTTTTTGCTTAAATGCATGTATCATGGGCTTGTGGTCCGTAAATAAAGTGAAACTTCGGCCTTCCACCATATGCCGAAAGTATTTAATAGCCATGAAAGCTGCCAATAGTTCTCTATCATATGCACTGTGTCTCCGCTGTGCTGGAGATAGAGTATTTAAAGAAGAAAGCAAGAGTTGCCATTCTTTAGGTGCCTGTTGATAGAGTGCAGCACCTACTGCTGTGTCCTATGCACTTACCACGATGGCAATTAATGCATCTGCTGTTCGATGGTACAAGAATGAGGCCTCTTCCAGGTCTTTTTTGCACTTCTCAAATGCCGCAGTAAAGTCTTCTGACCGTAAGATGGATATTCGGTCATTTCTTTTGGTTCCCTTTAAATAACTGTTCAACACTGCTTGCGTTTTAGCAGCGTGTGGTATAAATCGTCTGTAAAAATTGCAGATTGTAAGGAAACGACGAAGCTCCTTCACTGTCTCTGGTTTCGTAAAGTTCGTAATAGCCACAACTTTCTCTGGTATTGGAGAAATGCCTTCTCCAATCACAATATGTCCAAGAAATTTTACCGAAGTTTCTATAACACTTTTGGAGGCATTCAGTACCACTCCGTATTTTTCAAAACGTTGGAACACTTGTGTAAATGTTAATCTTCATTCTCAGATGCAACAAAAACATCATCGAATTATGGCACACAAAACTCCATTCCTTTTAAAACATAAGGAATTAATCTTTGGAAGGTGGCAGCAGCGTTTGAAAGACCGAAGGGCATGTAGAGGAACTCAAATAGTCCAAATGGTTTTGTGACAGTGGTTTTCAGAATGTCTTCTTCTTGTACCGGAATCTGATGGTATGCTTTTGCCAAATCTAGAGTTGCAAAAATACTTTTCTCTAAGACTTGCAAACAGTCCTGAATATGAAACACTGGATACCGATCAGGAACTGTAGCAACGTTTAGTTTCCATAAATCTCAACAAGAGCGCGAATTTCTATTACTTTTAGGTACCATGTGAAGTGAAGATGCCCAATAGTTGCTCGATGGTTTGCAGATTCCGGTTTTCAATAGATATTGCAATTCTTGTTTTGCTGCTTTTAGCTTGTCCGGAGGTAGTCGTCTAGGCTTATAGAAAGCTGGAGGTCTCCTAGTAAGTATTGAGTGCTTAACATCGTGCTTCAATTGCCTTGGGATCGAAACAGCTTCAACGAGAGAAGGGAACTCAGCGAGCAGTCGATGAATCTTGGTGTTGTCGTTAGTTGCCTTGACTCCGGAATGATTCAATCGTTGCACTGTTTCCTGTGTCTGCAACTTTGTCAATGAGTTCACCAGGCATTCATGCCGAATGTCGCTAAGTAGTCCATAGTGGCGAAGGAAATCTGTCCCAATTATTGGTTGTGAAATTGCAGCAATAATAAACGGCCCTCGGAACACTCTTCGAAGTCCAAAATCAAGGGTCAACAGACACTGACCGTAAGTTGAAATAGCGGTAAAATTTGTTGCGAAAAAATTAAGAGAAGCAAGTGGACGATGCTTTGATGCCGCGGTCAGAGGAACTATAAAGACGTCAGCCCCAATATCAATCAGATATTTTGACTTGGAAGTTCTATCCGAGAAATACAACCGATTGATCACCTTTGTGCCTCCACCCGGTGAGCCGAGTGACGGCCACCCTAGTTTTCCGCCTGGATAGAACATGGTGCACTTCACAGCACGTTGTTCGAAACGCCGGTGGTACCAACAATGTTCCTGATTACCGGAGTTCCTGCTAGCTGATCGGAGACGAAAACGTATTTCTGGTCAACGTGTCTCCAGACGAGATAGGTGTGATGAAATATCCATCAGCATGGTTTTTAAATCTTGGCTCTCGGCGTCAAGCGACAAGGTATGACCCACAGCAGCCATGATGCCATCCCTGCCAGTTGGTCATTCGAGATAGCCAATATCTGCTGCACGTGGGAAGACAAGCGCTGTAGGAAAAGGGATTTCAGTAAGTTTTCCGAAATCCTGTTTCCTGCCTTGTTCATCTCCAGTAAAAGCCGCGAGGGCTTGCGATCACCGAGCTGCATTCCGGAAATGAGATCACGTAAGTGCTGTTCTTCCGAGTCAGCAAAGTCTGGTTCGGAGCGCGGTGTATGGTTTCTTTGCCAGATGATTCAAAATATCTCCGATTATGTCCAATTCTTCGAGCTGTAACGCAGAAATAACGTGGTGTAATTTTGTGATCTCTATCGTGATTTCCGCTAGAATGAATTGGCTGGTACTTTCACTGAAACACGTGCAATGTACATGGCAGCTGCTCTATCCTAGTGATACATCGAAAGTGAAAATATTCCACAATATTGATTTTACAGAATGAAGTAAGCACTAAAGCAAGTTTTCCAACCTTAAAAAGTTCTTTTCACATTTTCAATTAGCGGATGCAGAGACTGCCATGTTCAAAGTCCTGGGTCACCACTTTAGCATGTCACGTGTTGTATAAATAAAGACCCTTGATTTCATCAACATTATTTATTTGCTATTTAAAATACACACACAACGTATATACTAAATTATTTACATTCAAATGCTAACAGAGCTTAATGATATGATCATGAAAACAATCAGGATAGCGGAGCTGTTTACACTACTGCCTCTATCGAAGACGGGTCGAGTCAATCTGACATTTCTCTCCTTCGCGTAAACCGTGTTTCGTCTCATCTTCGTTCATTGGTCCAGCGCTCAGTTTACTCTCTCCTTTCTTGTATCCTTCCGCTACGGCAGCAAACCATGATCGCCACAAGCTTCTACACTATCTTTTTCAGCTCGATGTAGTTTCTTTGTTTCATCCAGATTTTTTTCATGGTTGTGACAGTGATTGCTTATTAAAGTCGTACTGAGAAGCAACACGAGGGCTATTGGTGACGGACCTCCAGAGCTGGAACCTCCCTCTCCAAACTTCTACACCACACCAACGGGAGGACTTGGGACCTCGACCAGATTTATCTTGCATCAGCCCCACTACAAGGCGGGTCTTCATTGGTATCAGGACTCGAACCCATGACTTGATGAAAACAACGCAGGCCTCGAATTCGTGACCAAAACCACTAGGCAATAGCGACCACGATTTTTTTTTCTCGTAATCAACGATGATTACGTTGCGATTTTTCCAAAAGTTGGAAACTGTAGAATGTGATAAGTAAAATTCCTTGCATATTGCTGATTGACTGGCTCTATTTTAATACGTTTCATTTTTATTTTATCCTCTTAACGGTACTCGTTATTTTCACCAATTTGTTTTCAGGATACTGTAGAGATGGCAAAATGCCTGTTCAATCTAAAGACTCGATATAGATGTAAAACAGAAGCTAGAGATAAAAAGAGGAAAATATCAGGCGCTCACTGAACCAGCCTTCCTGATTCTTCAGTTGGGGCCAAAGAATGGGGTCTGTGTAGTGGATCACTGGGTTCCTCGAAACGGTGAGGAAGAGGAATATTATTTTTCAGGTAGTAGAGGCTAGTGGTTAATTCTTAGAAAGGGCGAAAGAGTGAGATAAGTTGAATAGACTGTGTAGTTGGAGCGCGTTTAAGGGTAACGGCTTTCTATCGCCTGTCGACATCAGCTGTTAAAGTAGTGACTTTAATCTGTTTCTTACCCAGAAAGAGTGAGATTTGAGACTGATGTTTAGAAATGCTGTCTTTCAGAATCCTAACATGTATGCGTAAAATTCAAAAACCGGAGGAAAAAAAAATCAGCGGAATGAAAATTTCAGTTCACTATAAGCAGATTTTCATTTTCTACAAGATTTGCTATAAGCATTTAAAACAACATTAGTTAGATATATATAGGAGTGCAGTAGGGACCAATGAAAAAGTTCACTATAGCAAGGTTTAACTATACATAAATATTTATATTTGACTCTTATTTTAATATCTTACGTGTCCTAAAAATGTTATGAAAACATTAAAAAGCATATTAATATAATTATCTAAAATACTTTCAGTGAGTGATGGTGAAGTTTTATGGCGTGAGAGCCAGATATTTTGTGGCGTTAGGTTAACTTGGGGTGTGGTCACCCGTGTTTACCAAAGACAGTAAGGAGGAAAAGAGCACTAGAGTGTCTCGGGGTCATGATCCCCGTACCTACCTAAAGAAAGCAAATCCCTGAGGTCTAAAATACTTTGAATTCAGTAAAATATTTTCAATTTAATTGCGAATCCATGCAGGGAAATATTATTTATGTATCTTATAAATAATAATAAGAGAGAGAAAGCCAGAGAGATAAATATTATTTTTAATTTTCCAATTGCAGCAATTAAAAATTATGACAAAAATTTCCTTAAAAATGTTAAATAAAAATAAGTGTGCTGTAATATAGGTTCCTAGACGACCACCTGTCTGAAATCCCGCTTTTGTTTCCCGGCTCCTCAGTCAAAGAGACGTAATAAAAGGTTTATTTCCCCAAAGCGGGCAATAGATAGGCCACACCTGTGGTCAACTGCAATGGTGCTTTCATTGAACACGTGGCACTGCTACACAGGTGTGGAAGGGATGATCCGCTAATGTGAGGAGGAAATGCAGGAATTGTGAACTGTGCATCGGAATGACATGTGGATATAGGGCCCATCCGTATGACTTTCGACATATGGCACCAGAATATCCGTAAGTCAAACTGAACGTTGTCTTGAAAGAGCGAATGGTGTTGGGGACAGAGACGGCGGTTGTCTGTGCAAGTCAGTGTTCGTCCAATCCAAAATGGAAAAGAATTGAAGGAAGGCGTGAGATAGCCTTCCTTACTCAGAAGATTTAAAAGGAACGGAGGGGGGAAAAAAGGAGAGAAGATCCCGCGAGCAGAAGGCAATCCTGCGAGGGAGCGAAAATGCGAAAAGTGGACTTTTGTCCATGCTATTTTGGCGGACTTTTTTGTTTTGTGCAATTTAAAAAATATCTGATTGATAAATGCGATAAGGCGAAAATGCCTTGTTAATTTGTGAATACAATTGTAAATAAAATAATAATAATTTTACTGTGTGATCCATCACGCTACTGAGACATTTTACTAAATCTAGGATCACTATGTTACATTGCAAAATGAAAATTTTACTTACATAAAAATGTTATATGCTGAAAAATGAGAATATTTTTATTGTTTGGTTGTTTCTAGGTTTGGAACTAATCCTTTAATTAATATAAAAGTTATATACATACATAACAAAATAGTTTCATAGAACATAATTCATAATATATTCTGAAAGTAATAAAATATTGCAAACTAATACTGGAATATGCTGTAACCTATTATTCAAAAGTAACAAATTGACACAACTCTATTCTGGAACCAAGTATCTCTTCAAGAATCCTAACACAAAATTGGAACATGAGAGATTTTGAATTAATTGTGGCAAGTAAATCCAATTAATTATGCCCAATCTTCAACTGCCTCTTCTCCAAGGGTAACCTGATATATTAATATTTTTCAGCACTGCTTTCTTAAAAGTATTTTGCTTACCTTTGTAACAATAAATAAAATGAAACAAAATTCATATTTGTTAATTAAGAAAATAAATTCTAACTATTTAACATTCGTTTTCAAACAAATTTACATTTAAAGAGATGTAAAATAATACAAATGAAGAATGACAAAATATTATATCACAAGAAAAACATTTATTACAACAAGAAATTTTCACAAGACATGCTGTAATACAGACATATTGTAAAATAAAAATGACAAAATAATTGTATCACATTTATTATATCAAGACATTTTCACAAGACATGTTTTAATATTTGCTTTATCTTTGTCCAAGAGTTCCACATTACTTAGTATGTTCCACTGCAATCCGTCCCCAAGAGGTTCTTCAGCAAATGGAAGAAAAATATGCCACCAGGGTCTAAATATAATGGAAACATTTAATTTCCGTAGTTTAAATTGCCAGATTTTGCAAAGATTTCAAATTAATGAAAAAATGGTGGCCGCAATATATGACTACTACTGATGTTATATGAAATATTATCAATAATAAATATAAACAAATTATACTTCCATTCAAGCACTTCAAAACAAATAATATAGTTAGCAAAAAATTAATGTCTAAAAGTCTTCTTTTTTATCATAACTTTACATGTTTTCATAGGAAACAATGAAATATTTTATAAATAAAAATTAATACTAGTTACCCAGGTGATCTTTGGTCACTATTTAGGGCTTAGAAAGTTTAGTTTTTATTAACGTCGCACTAGAAGCAACACGAGGGCTATTGGCGACGGACCTCGTAATTTTGAACAACGGTCAAGTGACGAGGACGACACCTGAGCTGGCACCCCCCTCTCCTAACACACCACGCCAACGGGAGGACTTTGGACCCCGAACAGATTTAATGTGCATCAGCCCCGGCTACACGGCGGGTCTTTGGCGGCCAAGGATCGAACCCGCGACTGAACGAAAACCGCCGGCCGCTAGTCCACGACCTTGATCACTAGGCTACCGCGGCCCCCTTAGGGCTTAGAAATCCAATGCCACAAATTTGTATCAAAGCACTATTACACTGTGATAATATTAAAATTATTATTTTGAGGAAGAAAAAAGAAGAAAACTAATAATGTAATTAATGTGCATTTGATTTACAGCTGCTGCGCTAAAATATAATATAAAAGAAAAATTTCTCCAGGACTGTCAAATGCATGCATATCAAAGAAACAGTAGTCTCCAAGATTGCTCAACTTGGCAAGTTAAAATATTTGAACAATTCAGTATATAAACTTCTTCATAACAATAAAAGGTATAAAATAATGCCATAAATTCCTAATAGTTAATTTCCTTTACTTATTAGTATTTATATTACTGTGAAACAAAAATTAAATAAATACATTTAGTTAACTTTATTTCATTTATAATTTTAATTTACAAATAAACTCAGTTTTGTTACATTATTTGATTAATAACATGGCCACCGAAGAGGGAAAAATTATAAATATGCTAAAATTGTTGTACACAAAAAACCAGTAAACTTTTTTCAAAGAAAAATTTTTAAACATCGAAGAAGTTGGTACAGAAAAAAAAAAGTGTACGAGAAGTAGTAAGAAAAACTTTCTTTAGTTGGGGGACAAATACTCAGAAAATGCAACTGTTCAAAGATGAGTACCATGATGATGTGTTTGTGCAAATCAGCTGAACTAATTAGTAGTTCAAAATGTCATGACAGTCAATCTTGTTGAAACAAGTAATAAGAAGTATTAAAATAGTACTATTAAAGAAAAACATGCTACATTATTTTTTTTTAGATTTCATAATTTTTATTATTTCCCTGAATCATAAATTTATTTGTAACTATTGCCAAAATTATATTTAAAAGCTATTGAAATCTCTTTTATAGTTATCGAGAGAATTGTACATTAGTTCAGCTTTTTCACATGAGATCTTATTTGTGAAATGGCATAAATAATACATTTTTTTTTTATTTTTATTTCTTGAAATACTTTGAAAATAATTATAAGACAGTTCCATCAACATAATCTTAAATCATACCTTATTTTGATCATTTTTACAATTTACATCATCAATTAAAAATTAAAGGGTGTTTTAACATTGAGACACACTGTATACAATATATCTACAACTGAAAAATCCTATCATAAGTAATCCCTTTTTTCGGGCTTTTACCAGAAGGCATAGGTAACTCCTAGCTTTCACTTAAATGACTTAGTAAAAGGCTGAAATGGGGAATCATATTAAAGAATACTTCGGACTTTTGCAGTAACCCTATTATACCATACCTTTAAGACCATTAATATTTTTCAAAGCTTCGTTTTGCATTTGATTTATTATAGCCATAGAAGCTAATTGTTATCTACTCCTTTTTAAATTACAATCAACCTCTCGCATCTAGTGTAAATTTGAACATAAACCCACTTACTTTTAAGTATGATCTACATATTTAAGTCACATCAAAAAGACATTATTTTTAAAAAAAGGGGGAGTTGATGTTGAATGTTTCTTACACCAAAAGTACTCAATACCAGGTGTAAGATATTGACTCAAAGTGATAAAAACTTGAATTTCGTTTTTCGTCTTTGGTTCCCGTTTTCTT
This sequence comes from Nephila pilipes, assembly GCA_019974015.1. Taxonomy (NCBI): domain Eukaryota; kingdom Metazoa; phylum Arthropoda; class Arachnida; order Araneae; family Nephilidae; genus Nephila; species Nephila pilipes. The sequence goes on from BMAW01104922.1 coordinate 290,455, forward strand.
GCTCGGCTGTTTCTTTGTAGATTACTGTTTAGAATAAATCGATCTGCATATTGATTAGTTTCAGCAACTATCATTTCAAGGAGATTATCATCAATGAAAATATCAAGAAATTGTAGGGTTCCATCACTTATATCAATTTTCATATGAACAGCTGGATTTGCAGTGAAAAGAAATGTGGTGCTAAAGAAGGATTACTAGTATCAATTTCGTAAAAGTTCCGAACTTGAGTAAGGTCATCTAACATTTCCGATTCCTCATCACTAGAGAAGTCCAATAATAAACTTTTGTAAATACCAGAATCATTTAGCGAAATTTCAGATTCACTGTCTGATCCAATATCAGAGTTACCTTCTATTAAAAGCCGCTCATTGTCACTCATTCTGCTTTTATTTTACCTCCGAATTAAAAAGAAATATTATTTACAACATTTGATTCACCGAGCAAGTGAAAACCAAAATTGCGTTTCTTCCCGCTTAAAAAAAGCATTAAAATTTGTACTATACTGCTGTTTGTAGAAAATGCAACACCATGAAAGAATCATCAGAATCAAATGAAATTTAATGCAGAAACGACTTGTACTGATACAAATAAATGATGAAATTTTCAAAACAAAAGAAACAAATTAAGCGTCCGAAATCAGTATTTGGTGCAGCCACCATGCGCTGCAATAAGTGCTGCTATACGACGTGGCATGGAGTCAAACAGATGTTGAATATCTGCTTGAGGAAGAGAATTCCATATCGCTGGTATGCGCAACCAAAGTTCGTCTTTGGAAACTGCAGGACGCGGATCACGAGCGAGACGCCGACCAACCATATCCCCACACGTGCTCAATAGGCGACATATCCGGTGAATAAGCAGGCCAAGGAAGAAGTTGCATGCGTTGTGCTGAACAGAAGTCTCGAACAGTCCGCGCAACATGTGGGCGTGCATTATCCTGCTGAAAGATAGCTCCAGGGATGCCTGGAAGGAAAGGAACGACTTCGGGCTGTAGCACTTCACGGACGTACCTGTTGCTATTGAGATTACCCTCAATTCGTATCAAATTGGATCGTCCATGATACGAAATCGCACCCCAGACCATAACTCCGTGTGTTCGACCACTATGTCGTTCAATAATACACTCAGGAAGGCAGCGTTGACCGGCATAACGTCTAACACGAACACGGCCATCATGGGTCCACAAATTGAAGCGTGATTCATCTGAAAAGACAACTTGGTGCCAATCAGCTCGCCTGTCTCTGTGCTCAAGAGCCCACTGCCAACGCAGCCGTCGATGATTCGCCGTGAGGGGAATCCTGTATAAAGGCACCCTTGCACGCAATCCACGGCGCAGCAGACGACGACGAATTGACGAAGCCGACAATTGTACACCTGTAGCAGTAGACCAACGTGCTGCCAGCTGCCTGGAGGAAGCTGTGCGATCATTCACCGCCATGCGGAGCAGGTGTCGATCATCGCGCTCTGACGTCACCTTCTGTCGTCCAGTGCCTGTTTTTCGAGTTGTTCGGTGCTCGTCGGTCCACTGCTTCCAAACTCGCATCACTGTGGAACTGTTCCGCTGCATACGAGCTGCTATTGCGCGATAGGAAAATCCTCCTTCTCGAAGGCCGATTATCCTCCCTCGTTCAAACTCCGTAAGTTGCTTGAATTTCTTATTCTTCCGTCGTGGAGGCATACTCAGGTCTCACTAACCGTTTGCCACTAACAAATAATCATAGACTTTTTTCAACGTCCCGCTACAGCACTTTATTTATACGCTTTCAGCATCAATTCAGAGGGCGCTGCGCGCGCCGCGCACGCGCGATGGCTCTGAAACTTTATTAATTTGCATAATATCCTATAATTGACATTTGCTGCGAATTTCATTTGATTCTGATGATTCCTTCATGGTGTTGCATTTTCTACAAACAGCAGTTTAGAAACCAGATCAAACTTATTTTATGATCCTATTTTTAATGGATAACTAGAACCACCTGTTGGAAACATTGCAAATTAAAAAGAAGAAAAAACCCGGGCAAATCAGTGGATTAGCATCGAAACTTGAACTTCCCTGATTTGTCCAAGCGGCGTTCGGGCAAATCAGGGAAGGCCATTTTTAAATACCCGAGCGGCGTTCGGGCAAAACTGGTAAGTGGTCAAAGCTACAATACAACAGTTAAATCAGTTACATTCCTTCCTCCCTCTTGAGTATCTTAAAAATCGATTGTTTTCAAATGATAGAAAACATTTTTTGAAAACCTTTAAATATTGTTATAAACCTGCAGTGATACAAACATCTGTAAATGTCTCTTTTCATTTATTCTCAATGAATCTAAATACTTTCAAATTTCTGAAAAGAATTAGAGGGATTATCTTACCTACTTTGTTCAGTATTGAATTGAAAGGAGTATTTTTTTTAACAATTTTAAGAAATGGTATATGTAAAAGATGCTGTTTCATTTTCTTTTAATGTTTAACTGCATCTTAATGATTTTTTCATTTTATTTTTTAACTTCTTGAATTTGAATTGAGGATTCATATTTAATAGGAAATGTCCTTATATTAACAAATATACTAAAATTTTCCATCTTAGATAATACTGTTTTCCTCTTTTAATTGAAATAACAATATATATGGGAGATGAGTGTTAGAATAAAATAGTTTTACTTTATATTTATGGGTATTTAACAAATAGTATTTGTAAATGATTTCATACACACATGAATGCATGTTTCAGTATTAATAGTAGACCAAGTTTCACAAAAACGTGAATTAAAAAGGACATTTAATTATATATATTTTTAAAATCCTTAAGTTAAAGAAATTGATGGGTAGTCTAATTTGGAACTAGCTTTTCTAACTGAATATCTTTCATAAGATTAATATGAGGTAAAATACATTAAAAGTACAGTTCTGCAAATGATTTCTTTTCAATATAATTGAACATATCTTTATTTGTTAAACAATCTCGCAATATAAATTAATATCTCTCTAAATCTGACAATTTTTAAAAGAATAAGATCTGATTAACTGTAAGAAATCAAATCTTATGATATCATCTTTAATCTAAATTTTTTACATTTATTCCACAGAGTTTTTGAAACAATTAAGTAATGTTTTGAAGACGTGATGTTTAAAAAAAAAAATATTTTCTCTGTTTTATGTGTCCATTGCCTAATTTTTTACACAGTATAAGGATTGTTAAAACAAATTCACTCTTATACAATGTTAATATTTTGATAAAAATTAATTAATGATTTAAAAAGTTCAAAATGGTCATACATTCTCCTTTAAATAATGTGTTTTTTAAATGCTTTTAATTCAATTGTAACTCTAGCCATGCTTCAGTAACTGAAAAATTATTTTATCCTAAACATTATTTATTGTGAGTCAATTTTTATATATTAAGTTAATAAATGCTGCATATAAAAACTAAACTTAAAGTCTACATTAACTTATTTTGTAATCTACAAAAAGTGTAATGTATATTTTATCACTCTCTCCATATAACAGATTATTTTTATATAATTTTAAAAATATGAAAATCAACTTCAGTGTATATTGCTCTATCGAAATATATTTTCGGACACATGTCTCATTTCCTGTTAAATAAAAAGTTATAAATGTATTATTCTCATTAACTTTTCATATATTGCAATAAATCTTAAAATAAATTTTTCCATTTATTCTTTTACAACATTTTATCATCTAGTAATCAGCAATGAAAGTAAACAAATAAATTTGTTTTGGGAGCAAGCTAAATTTTATTTATATATGTCTGGCTTAGATAAACTTCAAAATAAAAAAGTTTTGTTCCATGTGAATAAATACTTTCACCGATATCTTTAACAGTAAATGATAATAAAAAAAGGTGAATTCGGGAAATGTTCATAATATCCTCAAGCATTTGTCACTTGGGGCCTTTTTACTTATTTGACATTTCTAATTTTTTCCTTCGAAGTGTCTTATAAAGATACGTGAGATTGGATAGTTTCCTTAAATAACCCAGAGTATCTTCTTCTCTCTTATTCTTTTAATAGAATTTGGGAGACTGAAACACACCATTTAATAAACGTTTTTTTTTTCTCTCGAGTCTAGCTAATTTTTTTTATATATGACAAGGAAGATCTAATTATCTTTAACTCAAGCTTCTTTGTTTTACTCCAAGTCTGAGAAAAGAATTAATGAAATTATGTGGCATGGATATTTTCATTACGTCACGCTTTCAATCTTTATAAACATTCTCTATAATATGGTAATAAATAGACTCTTGTGAAGGATAGTCACGCTTCAGAATAAAATTTTTTTGAATGAAAAAAGGATTTGTGAAAACACAGAAAATATGGCACTGCTTACTTTTTTCGTGCTCTCCTATTTGAATTTTCTCTAGCAAATATTACTAAAATTTTAACATATTCCATGTACATTCTTCTGCTCAACCTACAATTTAATCCTTAATTATGTGTTCAACTTTCCATTATTTCGTTTTTTCTTCTATTGTAATTATTTATTAATTCCCAGTTATAATTTTTTTTTAAAAAATTTTGTATTATACAATGCTCTTTATAAAAGCTTTGAATTATATAAATATACATAAAATTAAAAAAATAAATATTACAGTTAGTTAATTTAATTAAAAATATCAAATAAATTTTAATTTGATATTTTCGTATAATAAGATTTTAGTTTCATTGCAAGTAAGGATATATTTTAAGTATTACTACTCTTCATTCAAATATATTTTACCTTGAGGTTTACATCATATACCTTTTACCAAATCTTGATCTAGAAGTTGGAACCAGATATACTCATTTTATCCTCCCCATATAAATTTGATTTTTTTCTAATAAACCCATTTTGAAATATATTTTTTAGATATGTTAATTTAAAAAAATCTGCATAATATGATTACTAGTTACATTTCCAGGTAACGTTAGATAATTATTGTTTTCCTATTTAATAAAGCTCTTCTAGCAATTTAAGATTAAATATTTTAAAAACATTTCACATAATTTTTAACTTTGGAAATATCACTATTTAATATTCAAATATTCAAAAAAAAACAGTTTTAAATGTTTTGACCTGATTATCCAAAATAAATTTTAAATAGTGATCTTTTAAAGTGAGAAAATTTAAAATTGCGACTGTAACTAATATACAGCACTTTTTTTTTTTGATAAATTTTAATTATATATTCTTTGATTTTGCTTATATTTTGAATCTTTTCCTCCCTTTCTACTTTTATTGTATTTTTTTTAAATGTATTTCATATAGCTACTCTCATTTATTTTGTATTTACCATCTTTAATTTTTTATTTTATTTTTATGTATTATTTTTATTATTAATTTATTTGTTTCTATTTATTTATTTAAATTTTAAAATTTTATCATTTTAAATACTAACTAATTTTTTTTTCTTTTCCGATTTGCTTTCATGACTTTGATAGGATAGCATTGCTGTACTTTTTATTTTTACATTTTTAAAATTTGTCTTTAATTATTTGTCTTTAAGATTTCCTCGCTTTAAAATTTTTCATTTTGAGTTTTAGCTGTAGTATTTATTTTAATATTTTCAGTAAGTTGTGTTGGCCTATGATTTTTTTGATTAGTTATTTCTAGATTTTGTTTTGCATCTGGTAACATTTAAAAATAATTTTTTTTTTAGTTTAATGTTTGTGAATCTGGCAACTAGTAACCTGAGATAAAACCAACATTTATAAAGTCATTAAAGAAAATTTATAGAAATACTAGTTAAAACCGTTACTTACTTAACTTAAATGACTTAAAAGAGACACTCAGGAGTGTAATAACAATTTTTATAAAAAAAATCAAACATGCATTTGAAAAGCGCCTGTAAGTCATCTCCATTAAGAAAATGGGTAAACCAGAATCAGGAAAAATTATTGTGATAAGAATAGTGCCAAATATTGGAATCTTCTGTAAAATATTTCACCGGATCGAAAGTCAGCAACCCTTACAATTCCTCATGAAGCCTTTACGAGCAATGGTGCATGAGAGGGGAAAAGAAATTTCCCTCAATCTTAAAAGCCGAGGGGAAAGCAGAATATTTTAATATTAAAAATTATTGAAATATTAATTAAACCCTTGTTGCAAATGTCTTTTCAAATAGTACTGTTAGTGAAAAAGTAGTGCTTTCCTGCAATTTCAAAGCTCTAGCTTGATGGGAAGTTCGGAAATTAATAATCAAATTTGATATACACATCACCCTAGTGAAATTCTGGAAAACGTAGTAAAAAAGAGTCGGGTTGAGAGTAGGAATATCTGCCGTTATAAAATAAGTCCTACAGCTATCACTCTTCATCATTTGTAATCATGCAGTAGCAAAGAAAAATGGAAGTGTCAAAGATTTGACGCGCTGTTTACTTTATACTTCAGTTCGCTTATCATGCAGCTGCTAGTTACAGCAAAACGCGAGCATTTGGGATAATGTATGTGATGAATGTACTGCGCAAGGCATTGGTTCTAAAATTCGGAAGGGAGAATTGTCCCCTCCCAGTGATGAACATCGCTATTCAATCACGCCTTGACTGGGTTCTAAAGCAGCCAAATGAGGGAGAACAGTAGTCTAATGTAAGGAATTAGCAAAACAGTTTAATTCCATCTGCACCTTTAAGGTAAGATGAACAGGCTTGAGTAAGGGGTTCCCGCATGCTGTTGGAATTTCACAATGAGTATAACGAGCGGTGATGTAGGCTGTTGCTTCTCCACCACCCATGCTAGCATCAATTCAATCGAAGTGCCTATCAGTGCATGTCAAAAAGTGGGTCCTGTATGAACTATCAAGTGTTTAAATTGGTTTCACCCTAGGATACTGTCCCTCACTGTGCAAGCACTCACCTATGCACCCATGCAAGATTATGTTTTGTAATCTGTGAAGGCTTATCGACGTCAACTATGAGCTGCTACCAATGGCCAAATGGTCATTATGGACTCAGTACTCACAGTATCAGTTGAATGCAACTCTATTGCAACAGAAGGAGTCAGCACTGAAATACAAGCAAATATGTACTCTTCCCATGCACAAGTTGTAGTGGGTAGTCAGGACCATACAGTGACTTAGGAAACTTTGTGCCATCCTCCACTCACCCATGGCGTTACTTATCCTGGAAACCACTTTAGATTTTTCACCAATGAAGGAAACTCTGTGCCAAGCACCCAAAGACTTCGATCCAAAATCCTCACTCTACCACAAGGGATTGCACAGCTGAGACACATGTTGACAAAAGAGTCTGGATGCAGACTTTGAGGACTAACAAATAGGCGTTGAACTTTCTAATAAATCATTTCCTTTTATCCTAAAAAACGGCAAGAACTTTATTGGTTACCCTTGTAGTAGGTTGATTTAGGTTAATTGTTATTGAAAGAACTATATAACTATAAATAGTCTTTCAATACACATTATATATTAATGTTATTCTATGATTATTGAATATTATCGAGCTAATTTGTAAAATATTTGCTACCCATTCCTTTCCTGGAATAGCTGTGAAAGAAAACCATCATTCACATTAACCTCCTGTCTAAGGAATGTTTCTAATATACCAAGGAGAACAAGATATTTGTAATACTGTACCTTCTAAGCCGTGAAGAATTTCTTATTTCAAATTGATTTCATTTTACAATAACACATTGATATGAATATTTAATTATGATTCAAGAAAATTTTCACCTTGATATAGACATCTAAGATCAATAATTATTCTTACACTTTTAAGTATAAATCCCTATCAAAACTGGATTTTAAAAAATGCTGTAATATTGTCACATTCAATGAATTGAAATTTAATTACAAAAAATGAAACCTTCTTGTACTATATTGAAAAATATTAGTTTCATAGAAAATACTATTGAGCAGTTACGAAAAATGAAATTTGGTTTGATTACAAAATCAGCATTCACAAATTATGTGACAAAGTTTTTTATTTAAAAAATTAAACTACTCATTGCTAAATTTAAATTAAAATACATATTAAATATCTTACCTTTGATAGCCAACACTTTAAAAAAATCTCCAGTTTTGCAATGCCATAATTATAAGGATTATTTCTGATACGAGGACAAAATATTTTAAATAATGGATAAATAAAAATCCATAACTTTTATAGCTTAAATGAAAGTTTTTTAAATTTCAGTGAAAAATACATTTAAACAATTTAAAGCATTTTGTCGGATAATATTCAGGATAGTATCAATCACCGTAAAAGCCTTTATCCAAAACATCTTAATTCTTCCATAATTTTATAATCAAATTCAATGATATTCAATCAAAAGAACAGCTGAGTCTCTGACTTCAGCCTCAGTAAATAATGTCAGTTTATCAACTCTTCTGTCATATAATGTTTAATTTTGTACATGACAGTAAATCAACTCATTTTGTCTTCCTAAGAGTCTGGCAGCCTTTCTTATTAATATGGATTATACATAGTCTCTCCTCTAAATAGAGAACAGCATGCCACGCCAATTAACCAAGAACAAAACAAAAATGAACAGCAACACACAACACATAATAAACAATACAGGAAACAGATATAAAGCTCTGAGTCTTCACAAGTTACTGTAGAATTTGATAAAGATCTTCTTGTAAACACATTTGGTTCCTAGGAAATTATGGATTTTTTTAATATAAACACAGTTTATTTTAACAAAAATTGCAAAATTCTTTAAAAACGCTGAATTTAGCAGTCATTTGGACATTTGAATAAAATAGCTGTAAAAAATACTTAAAAAATAATTTTAGATTAAACTTGAACTATTATGTTTCTTTCTTTCTTTTTTTTTGCTCAAGAGATAATTGAGAAATACTTTATATCTTCATATTAATTCATATATGACTATCATTTCAATGTGGTATTTTCTTTAAAAATGTATACAATTCTTAATGAGATGGTGGAAAATAATGCTAAATCAGAAAGAACAAAATGCTTTCTTAGTGAGAATTGAAAACCAATTACAATATGTGTCAAAAGCAATTTGATGAAGCAACTGTTAATTAATCTATCATTTATTGCTTTAAACAGAATTTACAACATCTTTGAAGAGAATTCTCTAAGTATGTTATACTTTCATGCTAATGCTTTTAATCAAGAGACTCTTAACAATCACATAAAAACAATCTAATTAGATATATGAAAAAATTATTCCAATAAAACCAGTTCTCTGGATGCAAAAAATCTATGAATAGCTTACATGTCAATCAAATCGCATAGGTTAATGATTTATAAGGCATTTATATATAGTTTTAATAGTAATAATTTATTTAAACAATATTTTAGTTTATTGGTAAATATATATTGTTTTATGACAGATTATATTCAGCCATAGAATGCTGAGTTGTTTCCAGCATAAATATTACTAGAGATTATATATATACTGCTATAATAAGAACTTCAATAATATCATTATTTAGTTCCTGAATGCAAATAAACTAAGCTTTTAGATCAAAATTCAATGAGTGGAATGTAAGGTTATGTGCAAGAGCCGATGTATGCTGCATGCCAAACAAGATTTAACTGTAGTCCTGACGATGAAAAATTGAAATAAAGACAACAAATTGGTTGACAAGAAGAGGGTCGAAAAATGAAGGATTGCTAATGTAACCTGGGTGCGTCAATGCCCATTACCATTCAGGGTGAAAGAATAGAGATCATTTTTAACATTAGCATTTGGTGAACAATTACAAAAATATTGCCTAATAATAGTTTTCTTTACATAAAGAATGCATAACTTAAATACTTTTATCATTCATTCTAAATACAAATAAAAGTACATATATTTTGATAAAATTAAATGCAGTTTATCTTAGATTACATAAAATGTTTCTATTACTTTTTAATTTTTTCATTTAAGGTAAAGCAAAGTTGGATGGAAATTGGTTACACCTTTAATACATTTACAATGAGTCTATTATGATTAGAAAAGAAAATACCTGCCTAGGGTGGGTTTGTATAAAAGTGACTTGAAACAGCTTTGACAAATTCACAACCACTGAGATATACTATCATTAAACTAAAATAAACATTGAAATATTATTGAATCAACCCAAAAACTATTTGAAAACAGCGAATTTAAAAATGCATTTATGGATTCAATCATAAAGCAAATTGATTTATTATAGAGGAATTATAGTTGCAGAGTTATCAAAATATGACATACAAAAATTCGAGAATTCATCAAACAAATACATAATGAAAATAAATAAATAAAATTTACCAAATGTTTAACTTAAATGATGAAAAATTGTTATCTATTTCCTCATAACACATAATTTTTTTTTTACTGTTATTAATAAATCAATGATATACCAAAAATAAGTATGAATACATTCTGAAAATATTTATTACTGGTAAATCAATTTAAAAAGATAATCAACTTCTCATTCATATGCGAAAGTTTTAATCTATCTTCCAACATAGTTCTAAGTTTGTATTTTCTGTAATTTTTAATTCATGAATGGTTTAATCATTTTACATATTAAGGACATAGTGATAGACACCATATCTTCATTTATGCTTCTGTCTGATACTGTTGACAAAGATTGCATACCTTTTTCAAAATTAATATTCTATATATACTATATCTACTACAGTAGGTATAAATACTAAATACAAAATTCAATATATATATATATAACTAATGAATACTCCGACCAAATTAACATTGAAAACAACATTTTTTTTGCAAAATTTTTTTTATTCTTTACATATTTGATATAATTGTTTAATGCCATTTGACGTGCAGAATGAGTTAGGAAGAAGGAGGAATAGTTAATTCATTGACAGAGAGTGGAATGACAGGACCGATGAAATTCTACTTTGATCAAAAAACCTTTTTCCTGGTCCGATCGACTTAAAATTTTGACACGTTTCAAGCAAAGGTTAGTACTCTAGAAAGACCTGGTTACTGGTTTACTACGAACGCCATCTCTGGGTTAGTCTTGGGAGTTATTGATCGATGTGTTATATATATATACACACACATACATACATACACATGCCCACACAAACATAAATAATAAATTGGCATATCGCAGAATGAAAGATAAAAAAAAAAAAACATGCCTCAGCACTTAATATTTTTAAGTGTTCTATCTGAGCAATATATAATATATTTTAAATATGACAAAACTATTTACTTATATAATCATTATCAGATCAAAATGAATGATTTAATTGTTCTTTTATTTGAATTTCAGAGTTTCTTTTCAAAAATGTTCCTTAGTTTTTCGAAATCCAATAAAAAAAATACTTCAATTGCTTCTTTTTTTTTTTTTTTTTTAAACGAGGGGAGGGAGGTTAGAGGAAACTAAAACTTATGTACAGTTGTATTCTGAAGGGGGGGGGTTAAAAAATAAATGCATGAAAAATTAAGTTTGAGGAAGCGATAAGGTAAATTTCATTTTTTGCTTTTGTTTGCTGCGAGCAGCAAATAAATACATGTTCTTTGACTATCCTATAATTGCAGACAGTGTTACAACTAGATATTTTAGTACATCACAACTAAGATAGTCTTTTACATACTTAGCTTTCACTTTCTTACACTAATGAAAAATCTTAATATATTCAAAATCTAAGAAATTATTAATTCATGCAAAAATTTATAGTAAAAAAAAACTTACCTCAGAATTTCCAAAGCAATGTTCGTATGCTACAGGGATTCCAAATATAATTACAAAAACAACACCAATCCATGCATATGCACAAAACATGAAGAAATATCGATGATTGAAATGTCCTACACAATTGTTTAGCCAAGCTGAATATATTAAGGAAAATTTTTGATTTTGCAAAATCTTAATACATAAACCAAAGTAAAAATTATTTTAAAAATACTCTGCAAATATTAACATTTTAAAAACAGTTTTAAATAACATACGGGATGTACATAAAGTTACTGGTTGAATATAAAATATGGGGACAACAATATTTAAAAAATTATTTTTTCTATACATCTGATTTCTCATCTAACAATTTAACATAAATTTCAAATTTTAGAAAATTTTGCTAGTAAACTTTTCTGTTATGGGGGTTTAAAAAATAGGTTTTCTAATGTCAAATATGTGTCTCAAACATTGATGATAAAAATTTTCTTCTCAACACTTTCCATAGCACTTAGCACCAAACAATAAATAATTTTTTTTTACAATTCTAAAAACTTTAAAATTTTTTTAAAAAGTTGTACGAAAAATGTGAATTATTAAATATACTATCAGAAATTTTACAGACATATACTCGACTTACAATTATTAATTGCTGATCTAATATAGAAATAATTTAGGTACAGTACTTAAGAATGTGTCCCATAACAGTTTTTCAGGAATATCTACGAAACTAATTAACAAATTCCAATGATATTTGGGCCACACAGGCTATTTATATCATTTTCTATCTTATTAAAAATAATTTTTAAAATCTGATTCCATAATAGAAAAAAAGTGTTTTAGAAGTTAATTAACTATATTAGTTATGTTAATTAATTCATCAATATTCCCTTAAGCTTTAAACAGTTGCATAAATTTTATTCAGTTCTAACAAGAATTGTAAATGTTATTATAGATGTTTCCTTTTTTTTTTAACTGTATGATGAATTATGAGCAAAACTTCTAAATAATAATGCATTTCAAGACCATTAAACTTAGATTTTGGCATACAATAATCCTAATACAATATTTATTATAGCATATTTCAGTTATTGCAAAAATGAAACAAAGAAGTCAGAAATAAATTTCCACAAATACTGACGAAGCTTTAAATGCAGAACAGGCTGAAAATGAAATACTATCTTGATGCATTTCGCACAGCAAATGGTACACGTGTTAAGAAAAAATATTAAGGAAAAAAAAAAGGGTGGGAGGAAAAGGAGATGCCACTTGTTTGGGAATATGTATGAATTTCAAAGAACACCTTGTTATTTTTATAAAAATGCAATACAACAAAATTTATTGAATCTGCATGCTTTTTCTTAAAATCATAAATTACTTTATCAATTTCAGATACTTTGAATGCAATATATAAAAAGGAGTACAGGAGATAAATTGTTTGTTCATTAAAGATAAGTATTATTCTCAAACTAAGCACTTTAAAATGTTCTGATGTTTGCAAACTGAAATAAACTAAAAGCAAATAGAAACAAAACAATACATATAAAACAAACATCTCTAAGCCCAAATTTGATATTAATTCACATAATTTAACTTGCTATTCTGTGCTTGCCTTTATTAAGTGTATGTAATATTATGATCAATACGATATGAATACAGAAAATTTACTGCAGAAGTGTTTATATTTTTAAAACTTTAAGAAAAAATTTATTTCTGCAGATAAATAATTTCAACAAAAAAATTTCATGCTTGAAAAAAATGACAATGAGTCAGTGTGTGTGAGAGAGAGAGAACTATTGATAAGCAACTTTTATTGAATCATTACAAAAAAATTTGATAATGATAGTTATATTTTAAAATAATATTTTATTACCATTTTGAACAATAAAAAAAAAACGAGATTTGTAATCAAGTTTTTTGCAATTCTGGCAAGTAAATTTTGCTTTATTTTATGGATAGTACAATCAGAGTGTATGTTTAATATTCAAAAGCAATGCAAATGTTTCAGTGCCTTTGAATAATAAAGCATTTTACCATTTACCTCGATATTGCATAACTCTTCTTAAGAGGTTTTGTCTTAATATATAATGTAATTAAAAATTTACTAAGTTCTTCTAAAAAAATCCTTTATGCCAATTTATTTTCATTTCATACAAAGAGGTGTAATTAATTCAAACATCTAACAGATGAACATTAATAACAGATGAATTATCAGAACTTAAAAGCTGCATATTATAAAAAAATATATTAATTAGAACAATCAATTACATGTTACATCAATGCATAATTAAAAAATCACAAAACTTTCTTATTAATCTTGTTCCACAACAAAATATTGTAAGAAAAATGCTTCTGAAAAATGCCATAAAAGAAAAAAGGATACGACAATGATGATCCATTTTTAAAATACAACGATTGCACACTATACAATGATGAGTTCTAGGAGGTTTTGGTGCAATGCATCTTTTACATATTGATACTGCTTCAGAAATCATTGCTCCCTATAAATGACAAATTTCAAATAAACACACTTTTGACATATTTAACTCATTGTAATGTTGCTATGATCTGTTATGTTTAAGTTGCCTTAAATTAAGTCTTTGTACAAATTTTCATGCATGATAATTACTTTCTTGCACATTGGCATTATTTTTCTACTCTTAACTCACAAATCAGATGCTGTCAGAATAGCTTCACAATTTTCATTTATTTTTTTACCAGTTTGTAGGGATCAAATGATACATCAAATGAAATATGCTTTTTAGTTTCCCAGTCAGAGAATTAAGAAATCTAGTCATAATTATTTTGTTTTACAAAAATATTTCACTACATATTACACTCCAAATCCTACTCCATACGGTTAAAATGGAATTTTTTTTGCAGGAAGGTCCACTTTTTTTTTTACTCGATGAATGGAGACAAAGCTTTTAAAGAAGAATTAAAAATTTCAGAGGGAAGAGTTTTAGAGACTTACACCCCCTTTAGTACACCCTTATAAGGTATTAAAGATACCACATGGACTATTTCTCAAAGTTTTTTAAAAAAATATATGGTACTTGTGTGTTATCAAAACTCTGCCGCGAAGTTTAGTGATTTTTTCAAAGGGAAAAAATATTGATTTAAAAAATAAATAGTTGTTTATTATAAAGATTTATGTTCAAATTGTCATATTGTAAGTTTCAATTAGTTAAACATTTTTAACTTTTAAAAACACACCAGCAATCAAAATAGATTACACTTTTCTGTTTTACATATTGATTATCTTCATTAACATTGCCATACTTCTATCACAATTTTTCATTTCCCTTCATATTCTGTAAAATATCATGGCAATGACGGAATGCATCAAGCATTCTTTTTGTTTTTTGAAAGCAAAATTTCAACTGTTTCAAGGAATATATTTCTTTCACTAATCCTTTCCACCTTTGTCTGTTTAACTAGAACACAAACTTCACAAATCAATTACAGATTTCTTTGATAATTCCTCCTTCTCAAAGCAGATTTTAATGATGGTTGATTCTTTATAGTAGTACAGGGGTCAGTAATTATTTTGACCCAGAGGTCACTTTGAAGAAGTGGAGACTAACTGCCGGCTGCCCCATTTAAAATGACTGCATTCAGTTAGTTAAATTTGCATTTCAGAAAAGGTATAAAGTGTACCATAAACATCAATAAATATAATGACAGTTCAATTCATTTTTTGCGCTAATTTCGTATCATCTATAGCTGCAAGACATTTAATTTTAGAATGTTTAATGAGAAAAATGTACTTTTCTATAATTTTTTTTAATCAGGAAGGGAATTTCTTGTGGGATTTTTTCATCACAGCCTGCAAGTTAATGTCTGTCAGATCATCTGTATTTACTCTTCTTTATTTTCAAGCAAGAAAAATATGCTCACAAAAATATGTAGACTGAAATATGGAGAACAATTTCCCAACAAATTTCTTTACACATTGAAGTTTTTCAAAAGACTAAAATTTGAAAAAGTCTAACTAATGTAACAGTATTAAACATTTTTTTCACAGTGTGATGTGACTGCATAAGTTCAAGCTGCAGCTCCTTTGGTGCTGTGTCAATATCAGGCAGTGATAGGATAAGAGAGCCAACTGAATTAAGACTCAGTTTTCATAAGTCATGAAATCTTTTTGTCCTCCAAACTCTACAAATGATTCCTAAACTTAGGAGAAACACTTTCAGACACTTTCTGTTTTCCTAACAAAGAAAAATATTAAAAATTCCCTTCACCTTCTTGCCTTGCAAATAAATCTAGTTTTATTTTTAATGATTTTATGCACAGGAAGGAAATCTTAGTGTAAGGCAGATTTTTCTGACTATCTTGGCGGGCCACAGAAAAAATTCTTAACGGGTTGTATGTGGTCTGTAGGCCACTATTTGCCCACCTCGTAGTAATAGTACATACCATATTTATTGAACCATAAAACATGCTTTTTGTACAAAAAGAAATTTACTGAAAATTGGAATGTATCTTATGGTTCAAAGAGAACAATAAAATACACAATTAATAGGAATCCTCATTTTAAAATAGGGGGGAGGGGTGTACAGCCTTTTACGCATTTCTAAAAATAATATGCTTTATATATTTTTTTTTCTACTTAATCCTTGGAATCTTCTCAACCCTATCTTTTTTCTCTTTTATAGATGGAATTGTAAATTTACTAGACTAAATAAAATACTCTTTTCTAAAAGTCATTACATAAATTTGGCAAGCATCTTTTGACCTGCCATACAGCAAGGCTGATGCAAGTTAAATCTATTAAGGTTCTAAGTTCTCCCATTGCCATGGTGTGGAAATTTGGAGAAGGAGGTGCCAGTTTGAGTGTCCTCCTAATCATTTGGCTGAGGTTCAGAATTAAGAGGTCTGTTGCCAATAGCCCTCATGTTGCTTCTTAAAGAGACATCAATAAATAATCGTCATGGGGTGCATCTCATGAACCAAAATATAGTACATAAAAGCTATTGTAAAGGGCAGGCGGCAATAATTAAACTTAATACAGTTTATAATTCCCAGTGCTAATTACAATTTTTAATGTTGCATTTCCAAAATGCCTGTTTCTTAAACTTCAATTTCAAAATTTGAATATTCGCATATCTCAGATAAGATATTGCCATCTGGAAAAAGCTTTATCACATTTTCTTCTATTATAAACAACTCCCACAATCTCATTTCTAGAAATTCTGATAAAGAAGTCAAAAAAGGAGAAGAGAGAAAAATATATATATTGAAAAACAACTAAACCCTGATGACAATGGTGATGTCATTTACCAAAATTGAACTGAAAAGAATGAGAGCAGTTGCCATGAGACACTGGTGTTGGGATATCAGAATCAGACCTACTTTTTAATTTGGGTGACTTCCACGAAAAAAAGTGGTTGCTATAATATGTAAATAATATATATATATTCAAATCAAGAAATTAAATCTTTTAATAAATACTACAAACTTTTCATTCATAATTAATATATATATATATATATATATATATATATATAACACAATAAACAAAATTAAATACTGTAAAATTGTCTGAATAAATTCTAAAGCATCAATAATTATAGTAAATGATTAAAAAAAATTTAAGTTCTTGGTCAATTATTAAATATATTCTAAAACATAATTTTCACAACTATGATAAAATAGTTAAAATAGCAAAATAAATCTAAATAACAAACCTGAGGAGGAAATCCTGGTTGAGTTGTAAATGCCATATAATAATAAAACACCACACATATAAGGAGCCAATGACCAATAATTAAGGCTGAAATCAATATATAGAAGTTTTGTCTTAAATAAAATGGAAGACCAATGACATAAGCTATGGCAATCAAAGATGATGACAGAAAAATCACAGCAGTAACACAAATCTGAAAAGAAATTATATATATATATATATATACACACACACACACACTTAAGATTTTTATTCTGTTTACAAAGAATTTTAAAAATTTCTTTGCAACATATACAAATATAACAAATTATTACTAATTTGTACCATTTATAACATAATTATAATATTTAATGCAGACAATCATTTTGTCATCCTATTTTAGGAAATATAAACTTTGTATGCTTATTTTTCTTCCACTTTTTATGAACTAACTACTTGAAGGGAATAATTAGCAAAATCTGACAAATAATAGTCCTAAGCAATTACTAATTTTTTTTTAAAAAAAAAAAGGAAAATCAAGTAAAATATAATTTTATTTGATGCTTTTATAAACATATTTCAAAAAGATTATACAAAATATTACAGATCTAAATTTGCAATACTTAATTTCATAAATACAATAAATAAAATAGCATGTAATAATTACGTAGAAGATACTTCTTTGACTTAATTCATTTCTTATGTTTTGATAAAATACTTTTTTCATATGCTGTAATAACAAGTAATTAAGTACCAAAATTCTAGATAAAGGCATAATACAAGCATAATTATCAAAATCACACTTTAAATCATTCAAGTAAAAAAATCTATTTTGTCTTGTACTATTTATGCTACAAACATGTCAAAAGATATTATGCAAACAATTTTTTCCACAAGGATTTCGGCAACAAAACACAAAAAAGCAAAGGTGTGTATTTTACAGTTGTATTGCTGAGATAACTTTTAAAAAGAAAATAAACAGATGCATTTCCTTTTATGAGCATAAATAAAACATTTTAATTTATTAAAATAATCAATTAAGAAAAAAAAATCCAAGTAAATTATAATATATTGCACTTCTTTCATAAAAAAATTTTATGATTGCATAATACTTATAAAATGGGTGGGTACATGAAATCAAAGGGAGTCTCTCATTCTGATTTTTCATAAATTATAAAGATCCACACCATAGTTACATAGAATTAAATACACAAATTCAAATTTATTTAATAATGTTATTATATATTCTATAAAAATATCTAGTACTATGTAACTTTATACATAGATAATATATGATTATGAAAAGGGCAATAAAATAATTATTCCAATACATTCACACAAATATTTCAATATATACATACAAATATTAGATGTATGTACTTAATTTAATAGGAGGAATGTTAAACATATTTGGACACCCAACACATGATATTTAGTTGTATTCTTACAAAATGTCCTTGGAATAATATGTTATAAGACCTCATTCCCCCTTCAATACATATTCAGAAACTCATTATATGCAATGATGCTATTAATTTCATTAATTTGTTGAGCAATACTGTTTAGAAAATAAAGAGAGACAGAATTCCCCCCCCCCTCCCATTAGCTATTGGAATTTGGTTCCTAGAGTAACAATGTTTATCACTTCTACCACGCGAGTAGCCCAAGACTATTGGACTTTCAGCGCTGGACAAATCATCAGGGGATGTTATTTTACCCTGTAGAGGGAGAGAGAGTGAGTTGACCTTGGTTGCCGCGGTTGTTTCGAACTCTGGACCAGTGGGTCTGAAGAAAAGTTGACTGGTCTCTTTTTGCTGTGCTCTAACCAACTAAGTTGAAAAGACATCTCCTCTGGCTAGTTAAGTAAGGCATTTTAACATCTGGAGTTGTTATAGAAGAGAGTTGCTGCATATTCCCCCTCCAGTATCATCGTAATGATACGAAGAGAATCATTTTTATATTTGTACAGGTTTTTTCCCTCAACCATTACTGCAATTGATATACATCCCCTCCCTGTTGAATTAAAATTTTTTTGTTTGGGTCAGTTTTCCATTTTAAGTAATCGGCTGTCTCGTGTTGAGCAGTGAGTATTGTCGACAAGTGCGGCAGAGCCAGAATATCACTAGTCATGATTTGTGTGTTTGTCTCAGTTAGACGTTACAGATGCAAGTGTTTTGCGTCGGGGGCATAAGCAATCAGTAGGCATAGGCTGTGCTGCCATTTAGTATTCAAGTCCTGAGTCACCACTTCGGTGGATGACGTTTCCTCTGAAGCATCAGGGAATGTTATTCTACCCCATGGAGGGGGAGAGAGTTGTTGATGACTTTGGAATGCTAGCATTGTTTCGGACCCTGGTCCAGTAAGTCCGAAGGAAAGTTGATTGGTCACTTTTTGTCATGCCTTAACCAACTATGGTAAAGAGAACGTCCTATTCAGACTAGTCAGTAAGGCATTTAAACTTATGGCATTGTTGTAGAAGAGAGTCGCTGCACTCATAAATTCTAAGCATTGCTAAGAAGTAATATAATATCAACAACTTACAAAATGAGATAAAGTTTATAATTAGATAGTTTTCAACAGTGTTGCAATGAGATCAAATAAGTTCATTCTTGCTCCATGTCAGGAATTGATAAAATAACAGCCTGTAACATTCTCTACACTGGCCATCAACGGTAAATAAAGACATAATAAAGCATGCTTACAAAATGAAAAAAAAAAAAAAAAAACAGAAGAAATACTATGTATGAAAGAATGTAAGAAAAGTGATATTGGTCTCTGCATAGCTCTTTGCTTTGAGAAGTTGCACACTCAAGTGAAATAGTGAATGACATAGTGATGTGTTCAAACTGGAGTATACACTCAAAAGCGTTTGTAAAAATTCAGTAACAATGTGTAATGTATATATGGAACAAAGCAATACAATACTACCACTCCTCCAATTTGCATAGTAATATAGGAGTATAAGTCCATTCAATTACATAGTTTAAACATTAAAAATTTATTTTTTCATTTTATCACAAATTGCTGTAAATTAAATGCCCAAAAAATTTAGGTATATTTTCATAATTAAGAAAATTTTAATGCCTTTCAGGCAGTTTTTATTTTATTGTTCAGTAGCACGAAAGATATTTGTTTTATTGCTAAAGTCTGTCATTAAAAATATTTGTGGCCATTTAAAGTTCAGCCACCGGGAAGAGTAGATGGGTGAAAAGTCCGTAGGTTAAGGGTTAATTAAATGATATAATATTTAAGGAACACCTTTCATCAAATTGCTGAAATTGGACACCACATTTATTAAGCTGTTTGAAGTTTTTGTCTTCACTGAAATTCATGTCAACCCACAAAGTTACACAGATATTTTGTTCAAGGCCGTGTAGGTTGATAAATTGAACTGATACCATCTCCAGTAAATAAACCTGTATGAATTTATTTATAATCAAAACAGCAAAATATTTAGACTTAAAGAAGAATCCCATAAAAATCTGAATAACAAAATATCATAAAATCTAGTTATTTAAAGGAATTTTTCCAAGATTCAATGCAAGAAATTCTGAAATAACTAAAAAATACTGACTCAAATTTTGAATTGGAGCTGCACTTAATGAAGAGTAAAATGCTGTTCTAAGAGACATTTGCCCACTTTTCGTGAATAACTTTATTTAAAACTAGTAATATGAAAATTAATAGAATATATACTTACTGGACCCAAAATTTTTGTAAAATGATCCACAAACCAAAACATGGGCTCCATACATGTGTCACCCACATAATATTTATCAGCAAAATCGTTATAAAACAGTGAAATGAGAGTTAGTTTTGTCATGCTATACATGAGCCAAAACCAATGCAGAAAGTGATGACCAAATGATAAAACTGTCCAATGCAGATCAGCCATGACTAGAGTGCTTAAGATATTATTTTTGACCAGATTATTATGATGAGGAATTAAGATGACCATGAATACAGAAAGCTGAATAGCCATTTCAAAATGCCAACCTAAAAATAAAATAGTAAATACATTTTTCAATTAACTGTGCATCTTCTAAAACACTCAAATATAAATAATTTTATTATAAAAACAATTTATAACATAAGTAAAATAACAAAAGTTCTATGTTTTATCTTCAGTAGAAAAAATTCTATGATACAGGTTTTTCAAATACATTAAATTATGCAAATTAGAATAGCTATTAATTCATATACATACATACATACATACATATATATATATATATATATATAATGGCTGGTTATACTAACAAGTGAACTAAAAATCTTATGAAAATGATAAAATTTTCAACACATCTAACATGTACAAATGGCTATGAATATCTTAGCACAAGGGTGGGCAAATAGTGGCCCACCAAGATAGTCAGAAAAATCAACCTTGAACCAAGATTTCCTTCCTGTGCATAAAATCATTAAAAACGAAACTAGGTTTATTTGCAAGACAAGTAGGTGGAGGCAATTTTTATTATTTCCCTTTGTTATGGAAACAGAAAGTGACTGAAAGTGTTTCTGCTAAGATTAGGAATCATTTGTAGAGTTTGAAGGACAAGGTCACAAGATATCAGGACTTTATGAAAACTGAGCTTTAATTCAAATGGCTCTCTTATCCATCACTGCCTGATATTGAGACAGTACCAAATCAGCTGCAGCTTGAACTTATAAACAGGCAGTCACATCACTCTGTGGGGAAAAAAAAGTTTGATGCTGTTACATTAAACTTTTACAAATTTTTGTCTGTTGAAAAACTTCCATGTGTAAAGAAATTTTTTGGGAAATTGTTCTCCATATTTCAGTCTACATATATTTGTGAGCAAATTTTTTTTTTTTTTTTGGTTGAAAATAAACAATATTCAATACAGATGCTCTTTAAAGTACATTAACTAGCAGGCTATGATTAGAATTTCAGCAAGCAATCTCATTCCTGATACCTAAAAAATTTGTATAAAAGTGTGATAGGGTACATTTGTCTCATTAAACTGATTCTACAATTAAATGTTCTTGCAGCTATAGATATGAAACACAAAAAATAAACTGAATAAAACTGCCACTATATTATCTAATTTATATTTATTGATTTTTATGGTACAATTTATACCTTTTCTGAAATGCAAAGTTAACTAATTGAAAGCAATCATTTTCCAAGTCAAATTTATTTAGTACTTTTTATGTGTATTTTTAGTATTAGCATTTTATTTGCAATTATATAAATAGTATATGTTTGTATTGTTATATACCATGTACTGAAAACATAATAAAAATTAACAGAGAGCTATTATCAAAATAATTTTCACATTGATTAATTCAGATGATTTTACAATGGTAATACTAAAATTCTTGTGACTGTACAATCAAAATTTAATAATTATGTACAGAGCTGAGAGAGACCAAATTTTAATATATATTTTCTGAATAAATTAATGACAGCATTACTAAATTGGGGTATGGTAGAAATAAATTGTGATATAAATTCACACCATAGTCGTAAACACCCAATGAAAGTGAGAAGTGATAAAAAGAATAAAGTTCAGATTATATAAAATAATCAAATTAAAACTGGGCATTGTTTTCATACAAGCATTAAAATTTACTTTTGTAATTACTGAAATAATAAATGGCACAGGATAAAATAAATAGGTCTAGCTAATCAGTCAATCGTAATTTCTTAATCTACAATCGATTTCTCTTAAATATCATTTTTGAAATTTTTTATTCGTGTACTGAATTTCATATCTGAAAGGCTCTAGAACAGTTATCTAATGCATTCATTTTAAAATCAAGGAATGGCAGTAGGGCACACCCCAGTTGATCAAATTACCGATTAATATACACTTAAATGTAAGGGAAAAAAATATGCTAGTTCTATGAGTAATTTTTTTCCATAAATTACTTTTTTAAATTCATATGAATGATATTTGATTAATTTTATTCATACATTACCATCTGCTGCACAACAAGTTCACAAATATTTAATGGTTTACATTTTTTAAAAATATTAATTTTGCATTTTCATATGCAGTAGTTGAGATCTAAAAAATCTGACATGTAAAGAGCATATATATATATATATATATATATATATATATATATTATGGCTCCTTTCCTCCCACATAATCAATTTTTAAATGTAAAAATAAAATACTTATTAAATCACTTACTTAGTAAGTTGTAAAAAAAAATATTTGTTTTTATTTCCTGCAAATGAATATATTTCTAATCAAAATTCATTGCATAAAAATTTGAATAAGGGATGCTTATAGTACCAAATTTTTTTAAAACAAATAACTTAAATATTGATATCTTGATAAAAAAAAATAATAACTTTTACAGCAAAAGTTGTAGTTTTAAAGCCAATTTATGAAATAGTATTTACTATTATTTATTAAATGCATTAGCATGTAAAAAATATACATAAAAAGTAGCAACATTAGTATATTCATTTTCAATTTAATTCTGAATAGCAATGAATCTGAAAGAATTTGGAATAGTAAAAAATTTTGAGGACAGGGAAAAAATGCTACAAAAAAAAACCCTTTTGTAAATCTTGAAAACTGACGATAGACCTGAAAACAGATAAACTCCAATTGATTAATAAATAAAATGTTTTCAAAGTGCAAGGTATATTGAACCAACATTCAAAATAAGAAATTTTTAAATATACAATTGCTGAACAGACAACTAAAATGAGTACTTGTGAAAGAAAGCTAAATAGAGATTTGGTGAAAGTATTAACAAAATGAAAAACTGTGGTGAAATAAGAAAATTGGTAATTATTTTATTTAATCATCCCCTCCCTTTAGAGTCCTTCTAGCTATAAATAAAACTGTAAGGCACACTTTTAAAAAAAAAAAAGCAAAGCAATTTCAGAACAGTAAAACAAAATGCATAATTTGTTAAATTTTAAGATAGATATTGCAGTCCAAATTCAACATTCTGAACATGAAATTCACCTTTTAATAAATAAAATTAACTCTTATTTCTGATATGAAACTTTTCTATTAACTCTTTTCTGCAAATAATTCTCAAAATTGGTTTTATCAGAAATTGCATGAATTGAAAACAAATAAAAAGCTGACTTAATTTATGGCAATTTTACTACTGTTCATTTACCCTTTAAAGGACAAGCATTAGATATATGTACTAAGTTAGCGGGACAAATGTTAGATATAATTAACACACAACATTGTTAAGTTAGATCCTCACAAACAGTCATGGGAGGGGGGAAATTTTATGAGAATTTATTCACTTCTCAATACTCAATTCAGCAATTTGTTCTAGGTAATAATGTTAATGATATTAATCCTAGTGGGATTCTGTTTAGAAAACAAAGAGAGAAATAATTTATTTTCTTTCATCAGCTATTGGAACTCAGCTGTATGAGTGATACGATGTCAGCAATTGATATAATTAGATCATATTCAACAGTTTTACAACAACTCAGAAGAAGTTTATTTTTATTCCACTGTTTTGTGTAATAAATTGATGTCGGCAGTGGTCTCTTAAGAAGCTTTTCATACTCTAATCAATTATTTTTTTTTTATCTAGGGAAACTCTTCCTTTATCACAAATAGTAAATATTTATTTTATGAAAAACATTTTTTTTGTTGTGACTACCTAATAAATGTAAAGTCATTGGCAGATTTTTTTTTATGAAACACTCCGTATTCTGTAGGAAGTGCAAAATTGGTTTTTGCATAACGGACTGCTTTGAGAGTGAATGAATGAAAGTAGAAGTTAATGGCAAAAGAGTTTAATTTGGCTTTGCTGCACCAACCATTTGTAATTGTGATCTAGACATAAGAAAGATAGTCAGAAAAAGTAGAAGGACAAGAAGGATTGCAATGGTATCCCTGAGGTATATCACCAATGTTTATTTAATACAGTAAACCTAATGAGAAAGAAAAAGACACATAGGGTCATAATTTCTATACTTACCTAAAGAAGATAAATCCCAGAGAAAGGACTACTTAGAGAAATGACACACATGAATGACATAGGCAGCACAGTAATGAGTTCAAAGTGGAGTGTACACTCAGTAAAGAGAGTATTTGCAAAAATTTAGTGAAAATGCATAGTGTATATGTGGAACAAAACTTCACAACATCAATTCTCCAGTTTGCAGAGAAATACAAAGGTAAGTCCATTCAAAATGACATAATTTAGAAGTTAAGAATATATTTTTTTCCTTTTATCACAAATCGCCAAAAATTATTTTCATCTACAAAAATTTAGGTATATTTTCAGGCCAAAAATTTATATTTGAAAACTGAAATTTGTTTTTAGTTGAATTTCCTCAATATTGAAAAAAAAAAATTGTCTTTTAGCCTAACAAAAGAACCCTTTTTTCAACTTTTACACCCTGTCATTTAGACCAAGAATTAATTGCAGGCAGTGATAATTTCTTAACCCTTTTGCGGGCAGGAAGTTAAAAAATATTTTTTTATGATAAAATACACAATAAAAATAATGTTCCTGCACTCTGTTAACATTATTTGGTCATAAAAAATTTTCAGATCAGAGATGTATTGCCTAGGGGGTGGCTAGACGCTCTAGCCACAGTGCAGTTAAGGCATTTAGGTTACTTGTTACGACAAAATGAATAAACTACATCATACAATTTTTGATGGAAAATTGATATGGATGCATGTAACAATTTTAAAGATAAATATAACAACAATAAAAAAATAATAATTATATCTAACATTGCTGTACAATATGTACTTTTATCACTTTATTTACTAAAAGATATTTTGAAATTATCCATATATTATAAGAAAATGTCCATTCCCATTGTCAGTAGTAGTTCATTTTACTGTGGGAATAAATATGATAATTCATAAATTTCGCTGACTTATTTGTTATGGAGCTTTTCAAAGAAAGTAGGATCAACTACTTGAAAGTGCAATGGTGCATTGCAGGTCTGACATAACCATTGAGAATGATGAACATCTTTTCTTGCGCTGCAAAGAGCACATCTACTGTAGAGACACTCTTGTTTTTACTGGAATATGCTTTACTTTTTCTGTATGCTCATCTACGGGAACATATAACTTACTCTTTTTCGCAGGAATAGATTTTGAACTTAAACTTCATCTCTTTAGAGTTTTTTTTTTTTTTTGGAATCCATCAATAACAGGCCATGGATCACTTCTCATCTAAAATCTTTCATAGTTATGAAATCACTGCATTTATTTGGAAGCATATTGTGTAGGATATATGCATTCACAAATGAGATATCTAGAAAGCGAAAAAATAATCTATGGCCATCATTTGTAACTTTTATTGTCAATCTCATACGAGCATTTCAAAAGGTCAATGAATGAATTTATTTTATTGAAACCAGTCTTGTTGCATGTTTATTTATATATTTCTACTCAAAAGCTTCACATGGATCTGAGTGCGCTCTTGAAAAGAGGAAGAACGATACATTCAAGGTCAGTGTTATATGCTTCAAGAGGGTGTTGTTTAGACCCTCTAGGCACTTCCAAAGGCTTTATAATAACCTAATAAAATCAATTGTTTTGCTTGAACATTTGTTTAAATTTATTTAGGCAATTTTTTTTTTAAAAAGTTTTTATTAATGTCGCACTAGAAGCAACACGAGGGCTATTGGCTAAAGACCTCGTAATTTTGAACCACGGTCAAGTGACAAGGACGACACCTGAGCTGGCACCCCCCTCCTAACATCCACGCCACACCAACGGGAGGACTTTGGGCCCCGAACAGATTTAACGCGCATCAGCCCCGGTTACACAGTGGGTCTTTGGCGGTCAAGGATCGAATCCCCGACAGAACGAAAATCACCAGCCGCGAATCCACGACCTTGACCACTAGGCTACAGCGACCTATTTATTCAGGGGAAACACACATATACATTTGATTGGTAAAAATGTTTTGTACAGATCAGAAATTTTATTTAAAAGAATAAAAATACAATTTGTATGATTTTGGAATAGAAAGACCAAATTCAGTACTCTATCAGTGGACATTATAGGATAATTAGATGTTGTGCTGCCATCTGCATTGATTTTTATGCCTTTTTGTTTCAATTAACACATGTAGTTAGAATATCTCTCCACTTCCCCACTTAAGCAAAAATTTATTTTTATGTGGCTAGACGTATTAGGCAATGGTTAAACAAAAAATTAATAAATTTAAGATATTGAAATTAATTTGAAAATGATTGCAATGAAAACATCTTTTGATATCAAAAACAATGAATTTTGAATGCAAATTCTGTAGAACAAAGTTGCCTTTCAGTCTGCACATTCACGAATAAATTATGTAATTATGAGTTACTTCCAGTCACATTAAGATTGAGAAAATACTAAACACCATGAAAAGTATGTATAACTATTTGTAAAACTATTTAGGTGACCATTCAAATGCTGAAATGAATAAAATTATGGAGAAAATAGAGTAATTTATTTGTAGTTTGGTACAGAAAAAAAAAATTAGATTTATTAATAATATTTTTTATTCAATAAGTATAATTATTTCAAAAGTAAATAGTATCTTAATATGATGTGTTAACACTAGAATAACCAATATTTTTAACTATCTGGCTGTTATCAGTCAATTTAACCACAATGAGAAATCAATAGTAAATGTTTTGATTTTTAATACAAAACACAAGAAAAAGTTAAAATAATTTAATTTAAGGCACATGCAACATTTTTAATAGAACAATTTTATATATTGATAAAATACCTTTATTTTCAAGGGGGGGGGATCGTATTCTTATTACAGTGCTTATTTTCCATTTTAATCTTTAACACATGATTTTGCAACAAAAGTTTTTAATGCACCATTCTAGTGGCATTTTCCACAAATGGTTTAGTGCATTTGGAATACCTTTGTTTTATTTTAGTTCTGCATGGTGAAGATTGGTAATATTTATTACTAATGGTTTTATAAGAGCAAGGAAAATATGTAGGTCATTTCTTTGACAAACAATGAGACAATTTCAGTTCTTTAATAAGGTTCAAAATATAAAGATATTTGAGAAATTTGTGAAGAGAGCTCTCAATAAAACTCGGAAATGTATAGTTTCAATATCAAGAACATAGTATAATATTTACATTGAATTTACTGCATATAATATGCTCATTTGATCAAATACATATATGTCATGCTTAGTGAATTTCCATTTCAGGGAACTATTTGAGAATATCAGCTGTCTAAACACTTCTATGCACAATGCTCAAAATGCTGGCTTTTTTTTTTTTTTTTTTACATAGGTAAACAGTAACTGTTTTTTGGGTATTCACTAAACTTTTGATAAGAATAGTCTGGGAGTTGTAGCTTTGCAAATCATTATCAATCCTCTTCAATTCAGATGTATTGTACCAACAATAGAAATTCATTTTACCAAAAAAAAAAGTTTACAAATTTCTGAGATGTAAAACCATTGTCAGTTATGACATTTCTTCCCTTAAAAAAACATCCATTAGTTTCGTAAAAACATATTCAGTAAGCTGTAAAATTCTGTATCCTTCTCTTCATCCTTTCCTAGATTCATAAAACCATTCAAGAAATATATCATTTCAACATCCACAGTCAGCCAGAATTTTTAAAAAAATTTATCAGGCCTATTAGCTATGTACTATATAAATTTGCAATGCATATTAAAAGGGCAACAGCAGCTTTTTTTATTGTTACAGTTTCATTTGCTATAAAACACATCTAAGAATATTTGTCAAAAGGCAACCATAACTCGGAAGCAAGGGCAAATTTGTTCTTTCTAACCAGTTGAGTCATCATCAAATTACAGGAACCACAAAAAATCTTTGAAACAGTTTTGTGATCATTTCACTGAATACTGAAGGATCCCCCCCCCCCCTCCATTTTGACTGTAAGTAATTCAAGTCTAGAACAGTACATTGATTCTCTTGAGTAAACTAGTGCAATAAAAGTATCAAATTCTTCCATGGATTTCCCCCACAAATCCAGTTTCACAGTTGGAGAGCCTCTTACATTTTTAATATGCTCCAATACAGATGGATATGGAAAACAGCAAACACCAATATGAAGCTCCAATATTTTTCTTAGCATACTGAGTAGATCATGTTTTTCTTTCTATGTTTCCAGAGGCATTTCTCCAATAGTGCTTTCATCAAGATTTCGCCATTGAATTCCATCTGGAGCATGACAAGTGTCAATAATATAATGAGGTATTTCCCTCATCCATTTCTTCTTCTGAAGAGTCAAAGTTTTGTTCAGAAATTTCACTTTCAGAAGGAATTTAATAAGATGTGTATGTATCAATATTTTTATTATCATCATTGTAATTTTCATTCAGTTGATGAAAAATAATTGAACATTCAGTAATACTCAGTCCTTTTGAAGTTATATCTGTCAGAGATGTGCAACTGTAAACGTTTAAAATAATGTTACTAATATTTGCAGCGACGCTCTTCTACTACAACGTTAGAAGTTAAAAGGCCTTACTCAACCAGCCCGATGGGATATCTTTTCGGCCTGATTGGTAAGCCCGTCGACTTTGGATCCCTTGGACCAGGGTTCGAAGCTACGCTGCCGTTTCGCGACTGCCACAAGTGGTGACCCGGACGTGATGTAGAGGAAGGGCAGGACTGATAGCTCTGATCATTCGTTGTAACTTTGCTACGTAGTCCGGACATCTATTGATATTTCTCTCCTCATATAGTTGTCCAGGAGGGGGAGTATTGCAGCGACGCTCTTCTACTACAACGTTAGAAGTTAAAACCTTCAATGTCTCTGCAAATAAGCACATGAGTGAACAGAATAAAAAAAAAAAAGAAAAGAAAAGCCAAGGAGAAAAAAAAGAGGTTATTTCAATAGCAGATGGTTCGAATATCTTTTTTTGGTCTTTTTTATTGTTTCAGTTGCCCTAAATAGAACATTGAAATAAACGCTTATCATACAGTATTGAGAAAAAAAATGTTGATTTGTTTACAGACTTCAAAAATATAATAAAAGTTATGAAAGTTCAATAATCTAACATAAACATTTTAAGAATAATTACTTCTCAATATGATTTTGTGTTTAAAATGACCATTTCAGTTGTTCTAGCATTAAACAATATATATATATATATATATATATATACTGCAAGTGCCCTTTAAAACAACATTCAATAGCTCAACACATTCTATAATTCAGCATTAATTGAACTGTTCACTTTTGGATTTTTTGATTCTTTTGGAGTTTATTGACCTGTACTGCCAAGTAAAAGGCAGCACTGCTCAGATTTTCACTATATTCATCATAACTTTTAGATTTCAATTAGTGTTTCTTGTTTTCTAGTGGTTACATATCATGTTTACACAACATCACAACTATGTATATGTAGTAAAATTACCTTGAAGCCCAGTAGGTGCTCTTCAAGTAATAATAAAACTAATAAATATAAACATATGACTAGAGTAGCTTGTCATGACTTGTATCAACCATCATTGTACTGTAATTTTTTTTCTTCTTTTATGTAGCATTTCTTTATCAATACAAGAATATTAAATTAAATTAATATTCAATATTTAAAGTAAACCTTTTAGTTGTACTAGAATAATTTATTGGATATTTATATCATCTATACATTATCAGATAAAACATTAAAACATGTTGTTATTCTTTTAATTTTTATCTTCAGTGATTTATCTTTGACTTCCTGGCTAAAACTACATAAACTCTCAACTATATAATTCAGCATAGCCTTGGTCTGGAACATGCCCAATGAAAGAGTGCTTACTATATATAGAGAGAGGAAGAAGGACTTTTAATTTATGCATATACAAGCATAAATTTCAGCAGGTAATCAAATTAATAAAATTTGACATAAAAAATACTGGCAAGTCTTTTTTCTCGGATTCACAGTTTAACATGAAAAATTCTTTTAACACCAAAAAATAAATTAGTCCCTTCAGCTTCATGTTAAATGTATAAATATTCATTTATTTTTAAGTTATGTATATCCACTAATTCCTAATGAATTTTTATAATTTCATTAAAAAAATATCAAACAACATATAATGGATACATTCATATGAGTAAACACACCTACTTAAGTTACTGTTAAAGTTTTACTCTTGTACACCATTAAAACCAAACATTTTAAGATTAATTAGATTTAAAGTTTTTTAATGTTTTACAGTGATTTCCTCTGATGTAAGGTTATTCAAATAATTTGATTGAATGCATCGAATTATCTTATGTTTATTATTGTGAATGATGTATACAGTATTGTGAATGATGTATACAGCTTATTTATTGCATCTTAAATATGCAAAATGGAGCAAATATTTGAAAAACACATTAAAGAAAATATCTAACATTAAACAGAAAGCATAAATTTAAAATGGCATCCAACGTAGTTAAGAACATTGTTTTCTTATATTGGAAAATTACATTTTTCATAATAATGCTTTCATTTTTTTAGTTTTGAAGAATTTAATTTTTCACATTTTTTCCCTTTAAGATAAATTACAATATTTCTCATTTTTATTCTTGCACTTTTTAAAAATGACCATTACCAAAATATGAAGATATTAAGTTCTAAGCTATAAATCTTATTAAATACTTTTAGTTTTTCTCTTCAATACCTAATCCTTATTTTGTGGTCTTTAAAAAGCTACATCTACAGGTTAAGGCTATCATAAATGAGACCAGCACTGTAAAATGTTGATACAGATCAGCAAATCTCTCTCTACTTGATAATTCTATTTCAAAACATATATCTTAGATTAAGAATTGTAAAATCCAATTCTTTCTTGTTTGCACTGATATATATGTAACTTAGTACTAGTAATTTCATATATCTTACAATAATAAAATCACAGAAAAATGCTTTGAACAAATAATGAAAAAAGAGAAAAAGCAGGTGAAAATTACATTATCTTGAACAAATATTTTCCTCACCAAGGATGCGGTTAAACCACATTTCAACTTATAAGCAAGCTATTAAAAACTACTCAAAATACACAGGAAAAATCTATGATAATTAAAAAAAAACAGCTGTGAATCTCCTTCCATTACTTTTTCTTTACAAAGGAAACTACATGAACCAATTCTGTAACAAGAACCATTTTTTAAAATTAATCCTATCTTTTTAAAGATAGTTTCTTTTTTAATTTTTTAGAAAAGCAATAAGTACTTCTAGAATAATTTCAAATCAGTCATTTCCATCTGAAAATAAATATTTTACAAATATTTTTATAACAGCAAAGAGTACACTAGATTTGATTTTTTTTTTTTTTTTTTGAAACAAATATTGAAACAACATAATTGCAATTTCAGCACAAAACTTTAAAATTTTTTAAAAACTATTTAAAAATATATATATTAAAAAAGAAGACTGGAATGCAAAAGAATATGAATAAGTATAGTACTACCTAATAAGGAAATGAATTATTAAAATGTAATGTTTAAATGCAATAATTCGATATAA
This sequence comes from Nephila pilipes, assembly GCA_019974015.1. Lineage (NCBI taxonomy): Eukaryota > Metazoa > Arthropoda > Arachnida > Araneae > Nephilidae > Nephila > Nephila pilipes. The sequence goes on from BMAW01104922.1 coordinate 323,155, forward strand.
AAACCAACGTTTATATATGGTGGCAAAGTTTATTAGAGAAAATTATTGAAATATTAATTAAAACAGTTAGTTATTTTTAACTTTAAAATTTACTTAAAAAGAGACATTTGTGAGAGTATTAAAAAATTCATAATACTCATAAAATCAAAACATGCATTTGAAAGTTTGTAAGTCCTTCTATTAAAAAAAGAATGGGAACCAGAATTCAGAAAAAATTATTGTGATAAGACATGGCGCCAAATATTGGAAACTTTCTTTCTTGCGAATGATTACTGACTAAAAGTCAGCAACCCTTACTATCTCGGAGATAGTAAAGGGGAGATACTATCTCCCCTTTGTGAGTATAAAAGGTTTACGATACCTCATGCTGCGTGGGGAGTGCCCGGTGCTCTCAGAGGGGGAAAGAAATTTTTTCCTCAATCCTAAAAGCACCGAGGAAAGAATATTTTGACTTATTAAAATTATTGAAATATTAGTTAAAACTTGTCGCAAACGTCTAAATATTGCATTGTTAGATGAGTACGAACAATTCCCAAAATTTCAAAGCTCTAGCTTGATGGGAAGTTGGTTAAATTAACGATCGAAAATTTGATGACACACACACACTCACACCAAGTGAAATTCAGAAAAACGTTGTAAAAAAGAAAAACATTCCTACAATGCAATATATAATTTCTAATGAACAACTGAGTAAAAAAAAAATGTTATTAGCTTTTTATTGACTCTATGAATAAGATGAAATTAATTACAATTCATTTTTTTAAAAGCAAAAATATATCTCGTGACACTCATTTAAAAATGCTACATAATCAATTTTCAATAAGAAACAGACAAAATAATAATTATTCTTTAAAAAATCTGATATAAATGATTTCAGAAATTCAATAATAAAAAAGTAAAGTTTGGAATGACCATATGGGAATATAAATAAAATTACATATATTAAAAGTTAAGAAGCATTTAGATTAATAATGGATTTTTATCTTTTTAAAAGTAATTAGATTTAAATCTGTTATGTACATACATAGGGCTTAATTTAATGGGGGGAACGTGTCATTAGGCAATCCCAGAGCCTCTTGATTCCTAAATTTAACATCAACAAAAACCCAGCTAAAGATTTGTTTTCTTACATAATATACTTATCAGTTCCAGTACTTTATTTTTAGATATCAACACAAAAATTAAAAATTAAGGAAGAGAATTTTTTTTCACCCATATATTATGACTTGTACATGAGAATATATTTAAAATTATAGTACTTTCCACAAAAGTAATGTAAGTACTTGATATCTCTTTTAATTTTCACATTAGTTTAATTCTTGAATTAAATCTTAGGTTTATCTCAGACAGAAAAAAGAACTTTATTTTGTTAAGAAAAAATTTCATTAACCTCAGAAAAAAAAACCTATTAAACTTTGAATTACCTACCAGTTTAATAAAAAACTTGGGTGGATCTGAGTTTATCGTACCTCTTGGCAACTAGGAAAAATTCAAATATTACACATTATTAAGAAAATTCTCAGATGAAAAGGTATTTTTTTTAGATTATGAGTTCCAATAAAGTTGTTTTATTTAATACATGGATCATAAAATTAAAGAGTTTTCTAGCTTTAAAAATTCAATTGAAAGAACATGAAGGATAGAACATATTGAACTTTACTATACTTTCTCATTTCATAGTATACTTAGAATATGAAAATACAAAGATTCTGTTTTCAATAATCCTGATCTATTATTTTTTTTTTTTTTTACCTTAACAAATTAACAATTTTAGATAAAGCTGCCTTCTCATTACAGAAAATAAACTAAGAAATGCCTTGTGACTATAAACATACGTATAAAAAAGAAAAAGGAAAGTGCCAAATATGATTCAAGGATTTTGACAGGTATGAATGGCCAGAAATGTTAACAAATGAAACAAAGAACAAATGAAAAAACTATGATTTTTCATTTGTTCTTTGTTTCAAAAACAAATGAAAAATCATAAATGACAACAAAATTTAAGAACAAATGAAAAAACATGAAATTCTAAGAAATTATTCATTAAATTAAAAATAAATTCACATCTTGATTATATTTCAAAAGGTATAAGCACTGCTATAAATCTTAAATTAAAAAAACAAACATTTTTAGTTCTAACAATTTAATGAGCCATTTTAGACTTTTTAAAATAATTTGTTTTTCGCTTAATTTAGTTGCATTATAATGTATTACATATGCTAACTGAAAACACTTCCTCTCATTCTACAAAATCCTTTATTATACCATCAAAAAACATACATTTCAGAATTGATCTACGCAAATGTTACCAAAGCAAATAATTATCTCGAGAAAGTCTTAAAAATATATGTAAATTATTAAGCATTAAATTGAACAAAAATTTGTAACGAAAAATAGATTTGAAAAAAAAAAAAAGGGAAGGGGGATTCGCAAAGCGAAAAAATAAATGATTAAGATGAATATATGTTAATAGGGTTTTTTTATTTGAAAAAATCTTAAAAAGGAAATTCTTATAAAAAAATTACCGGCATATTTTCTTTTTGTTATTGTTCACATAACCACGCCGGTTGATTTAACATTCAAGCAAGTAGTATAGCGTCTGGAGACAGGATAATCCTTATGTTAAAAAACACGAAATTACCAGATGTCGCTTATATCGCGAGGGACAAGGGAAATATCCCGGGATAAAAAAGATGGGAAATATAGCTGATTTTACGATCTCAATACGTTTTCCCACCATTTGAAAAGCACCATTTTTTTTAAGTCAGCGGTAAGGAATTTCTCTTTCATTACGGGATAATTGCTTTACATAAATTTTATTGTAACAACCATTTCGGTAATGCTATTAATTTTTCTTATAATGAATTTACATGCACCCTTTCCTTTCCAAGCCAATTTTGTATGGTAATTAAAACAATCATTCAAAAAAATTAAACTGCAATGCAACTTTTGGAAATGTTAAAAATAAAGTTCTATGCAAAGAACAGATTTAGCCATCCAAGGAGCGCTCTTTTTTTTTTTTTTTTTTTTTATAATTATTGTTGAATTACTCAATTATAAAAGTTAAAGTAAACGATAAAATATGGAGAAATGGACAATAATAAACTTTTCTGACATTAAAATTAAAGAAAACGATAAATTGTTAACTTGAATACTTTTAATTAAATGTTATTAAAATTAAAGTAAACGATAAATTATTAAATTGAATATTTTTCAGCTACATGTAATTAAAATTAAAGCAAACGATAAAAAAAACTAATTAACGCATTAAAAACTGAAAAGTAACTTGGTACGCCAAAACGCTCCACCTAAAACAATAACCCCTTAAGTGGAGAAAATAATTAATAAAAATAAATACTATTCCGAACTTCGAAACTAACAATACAATTTTAAATTTTCATTATTCAAAAAAATTATGATATGCTTAACTTTCTTTAAGAACTAATGGAAGTCTTTGTTGCGTCAAGAAATGTCAAATTCTATTCATTTCCTCTAATATTTAAACATTTGCATTGCTACTGTCCAATTACGGTGATTTCAGATTTTTCCTGTTCGATTGAATGTTGAACTCGGATTCTTCTTGTCAAATCCCTTTTCCCCCTAAGAAATCCCTACTCATTGTGGATTATCCTGTCTGTAGACTTATATAGCAAGTAGCACCAATTCTACATTATCTAGAGAACCAAGTAGTTTTGGTGTTACCAAATTATTCCAATAGCCTTCGTAATTTATCACTTATTTCTCGTGATAAGTACTGCCTCCTGTTGGAACTGTAACTCTTCTGTTGGAAATGCCGATTGATTGGTTAAAGCAGGGTTTGGTAGGCATAGATATTGCAAAATTTTGATGGAGGGAAAAGTGGTAGAGAGCGCTCCTTTTTTAGAGACGGAGAAATGTGAATGTGTTGCTCTCCTCTCAGTCATTTCTCCTCAGTACACTCAAGGCTTGGCAATGTATTTTATTTCAAGATCCAATAACCTTGGGTTATTCTTTCTTCGTATCAGTGTTACATAATGATGAATGTAAAATATAAACAAATGAAAAAAAATTACCAAAATGTCGCTAAAATGTGACGAGAGAAAAACTCAGACGGATGAGAAGGTGGGTAGGAGAATGATTGTCCAACCAGAGTCGCTTCCTTCAAGAAAAGAGGGGAGGGAAGTACACTCAAGGGAAACACAACTTGTGTCTCATTGTTGCGTGTGTGTGTTGGAATTTTCGGGTTGTCTGGATCAGCACTTAAGCACTTTTTATGCAACTACTAAATTAGATGCTTCTGCTCAGTATTTATAAAAAGTTTTAAAAAAAGCATTTAGAAAATTATTTAAAGTTAAATAGGCTGTTATGATTAACCCTCTAAGCATTTTGCACGCTTTTTTACGTGCTGTTCTAGATATTCCAAAAGCGTTTGCGCCGGGTAATCCCGTGTGGCTGTGAACACACCTAAAGCGTTTAAGCCGCCTTTTTTCGCCATCACAGGATGTATTCAAGATCGTTTGCGCCAGTTTTTTCTGAAATTCCTTTCCCCCTTTTTGAAAGTTTTACATCTTGTTAGATAATTGGGGAGGGTTGCGGACATACAATGAACTTTGACAGGAAATTTTATGGCTCACTAGGGAACCAGTCGAAATGGCCGATATCTCAGATAGAGCTCCTGACGATTTCCCCTCACAACCAGTACCGTTAAATCACTGCAGAAATCTGCAACTTGATGTGAGGAATACGCACATACCCTAAAAGGGATTTCAGAAGTTGAAGGGCAAATTAGACATGCCCAATTATTTCCGTTTCTGTACGGAGCGCAGGATCTGGAAAAGCTACAGCTGGAGCTGCAAAGATGGAAGGATGAAAAGGAGTCAATAGAAGGTAAGTTAAGCCTTTTATATCCTTGCTCAAACATTGGATGCCTTCATAATCAATAGCTAGCATTTATAATGAATAACATTAATAATAAAAGCAATAGTATTACTACCCCAAATAAAAAAAACGTCAGCATGAAAATAGCACTGACGGTTTCACCGTACCATCCAAAACGGCTAAACAGCCAAAAATAATCCAAAATAAAACCATTACTGAGACGTTGAACAAATTCAACACCCTCAGAATAAATAACATCGTTGATGTTTTGGAGGCTCTTCCCCCACCCTCAATAAAAATACCACCAGTAATGCTGAAATTAACCAGCAACTACAATTTGTTACTCCAGGATATTCATCGCATTGCACCAGCAGCAGTTAGTAAACTCTCTGGAATTTATATCTAAGTTTTCCCTGACTCGTCTGACGAGCACAGGGAAATAACTAAATATTTAAAGGAGAAGAACGTGGAGTACTATGTCACGCAGCCCCAAAATCTAAGACACAGAAAATTGTGGTGAAAGGGCTTCCGCCCTCTATTGATATAGAAGAAGTAAAACAATCTTTAATTGATCAAGGAGTGAATGTCGAAGAAGTGGCACAACTCCGCCGATTCAAAACGAAACAGCCATTACCTATTTTCCTAGTGGAAATTAATAAAGCAGAGAATACAACGGATATCTTCACCATCCGCCAAGTACTGCACATTCAGGTGCAAATTGATGATTTTAAACGACGATCGGGAGTGACGCAGTGTTACAATTGTAACTACTTCCATCACTCCTCGGTCAACTGCCAAATGAAAACAAGGTGTTTAAAATATGGCGAAACATTTGCTGCATTCAGCACACCTGAATATAGCATTAAGGAAAGGCAGGAAAATCCTAAATATATTAACTGCAATAACTTTGGCCACGTGGGAAGGTTGACCCTCTTTTCCCAAATTAGGGAAGGGAAAAGCGACCACGAAATCGAATAATAGAAACAAAACCTTCACTTCCACTGAAACTAGACCAAATACCAGCTATGCACAAGCTCTTAGCAACAATTCCGACCAACAGAGGGCACTACTCGATGGGGTTAGAGCCAAAGCAACTTCTGAGCCAAAAGGGGGAAATAATCAAAATAGTCAAAATAAAAAACAAAACAATAATCAACCAACTGAGTTGGACACTGGATTTACCATGTTCGACGCAATTAAAGAACTGAAAACTCTGTTCCAGTCGTTCCCAAATTTAAAAGAAGCTTGCCAGAAAATGAGCAAGACTACCGACAAAATTGATAAGCTCAACATCTTTATAGAAGCCATCTGCATCCAAATTTAAAATTCAACCCTCTTGGCTTGAACATTATTTCATGGAACGCAGACGGTGTAAGATTCCGTATTGTAGAGTTGCGGAATTTCATAGACAAGCACACCCCTGATCTATTATTATTACAAGAAACACACTTGAGACCAGAACACGATCTTAAAATACCCAGCAACACAACATATAGAAACGATAGAAATATTCCAGATAGAAGAAACCATATGCACGGCGGCACTGCAATTCTCATTAAAAATTCTCTCCGGCACTATCACATACCCACTCTTCTATTAAGAGCGGCTGAAGCGACAATTGTCGTGGTCACCCCTCCTAGAGGAAACCCCATTTTCATCTCTTTCATGTACATCCCTCCTGTCTCCAATCTCACATCAAAAATACTAGCTGACCTACAAACTATTTTACAACTAGGATCCCCGAAATTTATTTGCGGGGATTTTAATGCTAAACACACCCGATGGGGCTGTACAACGAATCACCCCAGAGGAATTAAAATACTTAAATTTGCAGAATCTAATAACTTAAAAATCATAGCCCCACACACACCAACACGTATCACCCAATCATCGCAAAGCACAATCGACTTCATGCTCACGAGAGACAGCCATTGGCTGACTCAAATCACCTCCCTACCCGAACTCTCTTCCGACCATAACCCAATTTACACATATATAGATCTACAAACCAAAATCCGAGATTTAAATACAAAACTAAACACTAACTGGTGTATTTTCAGTCAACACCTAAGCAACAGAAAATTTGAACTTCCAAAAATAAGTAACGGAGAAAATCTAGAAAAGCAGGTTGCCAATATCACTGACAACGTACTAAACGCACATACCAATGAATCAAAACCAAACACATAATCTCAAACACATTACATCAGCAGGGAAATTCGAAACCTAATTCAATACCGTAATAGATTCAGAAAAATCTGGCAATTTTCGAAAAACCCTGCACACAAAAAACACCTTAACCAAGTTAAAAAATTACTCAAAAATAAAATCAAGGAAGAATCCCATAAAGATTTATAAGAAACACTTTCTTCCCTAAACTCAGAATGTGGCTCCCTCTGGGGAGCTGCAAAAGAGTTAAGAAAGAAATGCTCAACTATCTCAGCCCTCACAGTTGGCCTAGCAGTATCGCTCTAGATGATAAAGACAAATCAGAAATCTTAGCTGATTCTCTGCAAAAGCAATTTCAGCTCAACGACCTACACACACCAACACATGATAGGACAATTAAACATATCGTTCATGGCTTTCTCGCTAACGAAAATAACTTTAACGCTACCCCCCACACCCACCCTGTCAACCATCGGAGATTATAAAGTACATCAAAGATATTAAAATTAACAAATCTCCAGGAAACGATGGAATCACGAATAAAATGCTAAAGAACCTACCCACCCAACTATTTTACAACTTAATCAAGTTGTCAATAAAATGCTAGAACTCGGTCACTTTCCGTCTAGATGGAAAACGGCCTCCATCGTTCCCATTTTAAAACCTGGCAAAGATCCAACAAATGCTGAAAGCTACAGGCCGATTTCTCTGCTACCGATTCTCGGAAAACTAGCAGAGAAAATCATATTACGAAGACTCAACGACCACCTGCATGAAAATAATATAATCATACCAGAACAACACGGCTTTATGCCCCACTTGTCAACCACTCACCAACTATCAAGAGTGATCAACTTCATCAAGGCTGGCCAGGAAAACGAGGAAAAAACGGGAGCCATTTTCTTCGATATTCAGAAAGCCTTTGACCGAGTCTGGCACAAAGGCTTAGTTTATAAATTCATTAAATACAATACCCCTCCTTACTTAATTACCCTAATTAACTCCTACTTAAACAATAGAAATTTTACTGTTAAAATAAATAAAACCTTCTCCAATTACAGAGAGATAAACTTAGGAATTACTCAGGAATCGCATCTCGGGCCAACATTATTCCAAATTTTCATGAACGATATACCCAGACATGACAACACAATTCTCTGCATGTACGTAGATGACATTGCGGTACTAGCAAAACACAGGAATCATAAAGTTATCGCACATCATATGAACAAACACATTGCAGATCTAGAAGTATGGTTTTCCAAGAGGAAAATTGTGTTAAACGTATCAAAAACGGAGGCCATCTTCTTTAATAAAGGAACTGTAAACACCCCAAAAATTTACATGAAAAACGAACAAATCCCCTGGTCTCAAAACGTCAAGTATCTTGGCGTCGTTCTTGATAAACGCCTCACTTTTAAACAACACATTACGCACATGCCTGAAAAATTCCGACTAGCCGCGAATAGCTTACCCCACTTATTTGTTGGAGTTCATCGTTACCAATTAAATACAAGTTGCTTGTCTATGCACTGTATCTGCGACCAATCATCACCTACGCTTGTCTAATCTGGAACTCAACTGCTCAAATACATCAAAACAAAATTGAGATCCTCCAAAACAATATAATAAGAATGATCGCACGAGCCAGATGGTTTGTGCGAAACGAAGATATTAAAAACTCTCTAAATATCTCCACGATCCAAAATTATACTAAAACAATAGCTGAAATCTTTAAAAATAATTTAATGAACCACCCAAAACCCTCTATACAAGAAATTAAAAAGTACAAGAGAAACTATAGGACAAGTAGAGGTTTTGAATAAAAATTCCCATAGTCCTTAACATACTGTTCCAGTAACCAATAGGAAAGCTCCCTCTCCCCCTTCGGAGGGGAACGTAGACTTTCACTGCCAGCATTACTATCCTAAGTCCTGACCTGAGTAGCTGCCTTCTGATTGGACAAGCGCCATCACCCTGTTCTCTCCCACCCTCATAGTCATCGCTCGTTTCTATCTCAAGATTCTTTATGCTAGCTTCCTTAAGTTTTAAATTCATGTAACTTTAATTTATTATTAATTAATTTTTATTTTATTAATTTAATTATTTAATTACTATTTACAATTTAAATATTTTAATTCTAAATAAGCATCCAATTTAAACATGGGCATTGATATTATCAGGCTTAACTTCAAGATATGGAGATAAAGACCCAACTCGGGTTAGGTGCTCCAGTGCAGATATATTCACTACTAGGGAACCCCACTCTTGCCCTTAGGGTTAATTCCTAATTAGGGTTAGGGTTTCCATTGAGGCATTCATTCAAGAGAGGAAGGGGAAGATTTCCTTTCAAGTGTGTTTGTCGGTCAGCTTGGGTTGACATTTTATTGGGTTTATGAAAGAAATGCGTAATTTGACCTAGCTTTCGAGATAAAATTTTTTATTTAAACCAATCTAAAAACGCTTTAAAGTTAAATTACAAAATTAACTAGATTTTATTCCTATGTTTTAATTAATATTCATTTCGAATCTTAACAAATTTAGATAGAGTAGGAAACCTACTGTTTTATATTGTTGGACAAATTACTTTTTCTATGTTTTCTTTGATTGCTAAAAACTCACCTTTTTTTTTCCCCTCACATTAAAATTATCAGATAGAGTTAAGTTTTTATATTATATCTATAAATCTCGAAAAACATCGCTAAATATATATCTATAAAATATCTATGTTTAAATGCAGAGAATGATGAAAACAATAAATACATTCTATTGTTTCATTTGTGTTACTTTAATCACTACTTTCAGTTTTTAAAATAATAATTATTTAATAATAAAGTGTCAAAATTTAAAAAAAAATGAACGAGTCAAAATCAGAAACGCTTTAAGATTTTCAATTATTACAAATGAATAATTTTTAAGCTTCTGTATTTCTTTACTTTTAAAAATTTCTAATGCATGAATAAAAATAATACCAAAAATTAAACTTTTTTTAAATCTATTAGTTTTTTTTCCTTCATAATTTCACATCCAGGTATTCAGGACAGCTTACACTCGATCCTCAGTTTTGTAATGTTAAGTTTCGAAATACATCCGAATTTTAAATAACTGAACTACATCTTCCTTTGAAGAGAAGAAGAATGAGATTTCCCGCTCAAATTCATATTTTTCAAACTTGATTTTTGGAATAATTAATAGCGTCTGCACACATTTATATTTGTTCATACGTGTAAGTATCAACTATACATTTGCACAGATACTTTTGATTACTAATTATTTGAAGATTCAATTTTAAAAAATATTCATATGTGTAAAATCCCTTATAATTTATCTTCTGTTAAAGGATAACTGAAGTACATATAATTAAAATCCGGACATTTTTCGTAATCTTAACAATATATATCTAGGAATTTTACATAAGCTACCCTGAAAATCCGCTTTTCAAATTATTTATGTATGGCACATACACAATTAATAATTATTAATAACAAAAACTTACAATTCTATAAATATTTAAAATATTAAACTCAAAACTTAATATATTTCATCTCTAGCATATTTTCATATATTCCGTAAGTTTTGTACAATTCATTTGAAAACTGCACGTTATGAGCCAAAATTAGCTGAAAAATTTGATGAATATAAAATAAAATTTTTACATGGAAGCAAAACTGAGATACTAAGACTTCGGTATACAAAAATTATTAGCATATCTGCAATAGTTTCTGAAATAATTACTTTAAAATTCAGTTCAAAATTTGTTTGTTATATTATACGTAATATTAAATAAAGCGTCAACATAATAAAGTAATAGTTTGATGCATTCACAGATTATTAAAAATAGATATAAGAGACATTATCGCAAATGTTAAAAATTTTATAACTTTAAAATCAACTATAATTTTAAATTAAATTGTACACTGTTATACATACGCAATATTGTGTTTCACAAACAATTTTTTCTTAAATAACAAATTGTTCCGAAAGTAGGCATTAAGGTACTTTAAAGACATGTTGTTTTGTTTAAGCATTTAATAAAAAATATTAATTTTTTTTTTCTTATGTGTCTCTGATATTTCTAACATTTGTAACAATTAAACTTGTTGCTTATATACGATTCTTGGCTTTTTTTTTTTTTTTTTTTTTTTAATTTTAATTAGAAATTTTTTTAAAATTAAATTTTTTTTTTAAAAAATTTTTTTGGGTTTTTTTTTTTTTTTTTTTTTGTAAATTGAATGAGCACTTTGATTACAATTAAGTTTATTTGAGAACATAGGAACTCTGATTTATATTTTATACATGAAATACAAGTTTTGAATAAATTGACTTTTTTTTGCATTTGTTTTAAAATATGTATATTATATTGAAATTCAAACTACCCAAAATTTTACCTGATTTGTTTTAAACGAATTTTTGATCTAATAAACACATATAGCTGTTTTTAGGTACAATTTGTAAAATGGACTAAGATTAGTAGATGAATATTATTTTTCATATTGTGAATATTTTGCACTGAACTTAGACAGATATTTTAGTCCCTTTAAGGTTGGAGAAGCAAATCGTAAGCAATTTTGCATTCAGGTTGATATTGAATATAAAAAGCTCCTCGGATATTCAAAAGTGAAGGGGTTTACTTTGAAACCAGCACACAGACAGAGCACAAATAGAGTGCATTTTGAAATTATATGATCCGCTTCGGTCAAGTGATTTAAATTTGGAAAAATACCTTAAATTTTGGGGAAAAAAAACAAAAACAAAAAACATCACCCTTTCAATAAATCAAAACATACACTCTCTTTTCTTTACAGCCAGACATTATTTTTCTATAAAACTACCCAAGAAATTAAACATCATAACATTTCAGCTACAGTTTATTTTATTCCAATATAGAATCGAGATATGATGATAAATTCGTACCATTAATACAAAAGAATAAACTAACAATTCTGTGTGGTTATATTCCTGGGATTAAGGATACATTTCTAAAATTTAAAATTGCTTACAAAATTGGTTATGAATTCTTTGAGGAAATGTCTGTCAACTTCAATGTACTAAAGTGTTTTAAGTTTACTGTTTTGAAAGACAAAATTAAAAGGGAAAAAGTTTCTCTCGCTGTCAAATTTGTAATAACTGATACGTAAGATGTAGTTATCGATGATAATTTTCCGTTAAAAGATATGATACGAATATGTATTTGAAGTTTGAAAACACCAAAGAAACATAAAGGTGAGAATTAAAATGAGGGATTGAAGATGGTTAGAAATATTTTGACATTTTGAAGAATATGTACTCCATTAAAATTTGAAATTATTTATTGAATGTAAAATATATTACCTTTGCACAAATATGGATGTAGATGGGGTATTTAGCTTAGAGCAGAGGTATTCAACCTCTTGCACTTGGGGGAACCTTTTGAGCTTACCATTACCTTCAAGGAACACCCCTTGTTCAAACAGCAGAAAAAATAGGATATCAAAGCTCTTTATCCTATTCAAATTTACAAAATTATTATTGCATTTCTATTTTTCATATTAGAAACGTCTTAGTAAGGTTAATGAATGGTAAGGTAGCTAAGGTTTCTTTCTTTCTCTCTCTCTCTCTTTTTTTTTTTTTTTGGTTTTCTAAAATAGGGCTTATGAATAATAAACAAAAGCAACAATTTTTTAAATATAACAAATAATGAAAAAAAAAATTAATGACTTGCCCGTGATTGTTTTTTATTGCAAAGTATTTTTACGTCTGCAATAATTTCTGAAATCATCAACCTAATGTCTTCTTCAGCATCCGATCTGTTTCTGTATTTTGTTTTTGTCGCAGCGTACAAAGAGAAAGATTTTTCGCATATATAGGTTGAAACATATGATATTAGATGTTTCACATCTCTTACGGCAATTTCATGATATTCTTTTCTATTGTCAATCAAAAAATACATAACATCACTTAACTAAATTTTATTTTCAATTGAGTGTATATCAATTTGATATATCAATCAAACTGATATACACTCAATTATTTCTTTTGTTGGGAGTTTGGAGGTTTTCTTCTTTTATTGGGTTTAGTTTAGTTTTTTCTTATTAACGTCGCACTAGAAGCAACACGAGGGCTATTGGCAATGGACCTCGTAATTTTGAACTTCGATCAAGTGCAGATGACGACACTTGAGCTGGTACCCCCTCTCCTAACTTCCACACCACACCAACTTCTTTTATTGGGAGTTCAGTGAATTAAAAGTTAAAATGGATTTTGGATCCAAGATATTTTTTTTTTTTATTTTGAATAGGATTCAGGAAATATTTTTTGCAGATGAGATAAATGCTTGACCAATATAATTTTTACATTTTTATCGGGAACAGCGTTACCGTACACTAAAATATTATGCAAATTACTAAAGCATTTAATATTATCTTTCAAAATAAATTCTGTTCAAAATTTCAATTTTAAAACAGTGGCGCCAATTTTACTTCATACCTTGAAAATAATGAACAGTTAAGTGTGTGATTCTTCACCTGATCCAAAAAACCAACACTAATATGTGACCTAATGCGTCTCGATTACTGTATTTGAAGCACGTGACTTTTACAAAATTTAAGATTTTATTTTATCCTTAAAATATTCATTGATATTTATTTTTACGAGCAAACTGCTTTTGAGAATTCAATCTTCTATAAAAATTAAAATTTTACGAAAATTCTGGTGCTATGATTAAGCAAATAGTGCTTGATAGCAAATACTAATCATTAATTTTTTTCAAAACATGCAAACAATCTTATATTTTCTTGGTCTTGTATTCAACAATGAATACAGGGTGCTTTTTCTCGGTTAAAATCGTAATATTAAAATTTAAAAAAAAAATTTTTTTAAATGACAGAAAAAAGAATTTTTCTACTGTTTGAAGCAAACAAATATTTTTCAACTATTAACCCACCAATTTTTTTCAAGCTATATTTTTTATTCTTCATTTGTTGAAACACTTTTATTGAAACTCAATAGATCGGTCGAACATCTTCCAAGTTCTGATCTGTGAATAATCTGATCCCCATTCCTGCTTGCTTGCAGCCTGCCATACAAGATTTCCCCAAGGCAACGAAATCGCTTATCATAGCGTCTGATCTAAATAATAAAAATGCCCAACCCAAGGGGTTGTTGACAACCACCCGCGTCTCAAAAGGGGAGAGGAATAGGAGCCTCAAAAGGGGGGAGGAATGGAAAGGGAAAACTTTTCGTGACCTTTAGCTGTGCTTAAGTAGATCGCTTTCGGTATAGCTTTACACAAAAAAAGTAAAACGCTCGGAGGGTTAAGTTATTAGGTTGGGGGGAGAAGGTAAACGACAGAACTGTTTGTAGTAATTGCTGCAACCATTCCCGCTTCCTCTTCGAGGTGGAGGGAAGTGTTATTTTGTTCGTTTGTAGATATCAATGTCAATGAAGATTTGAAAATTGTTGGGTGGTATTATGGAGGTTTAAGCGACTGAAGTCATTTGGTGGTTTTGTAGCCAAAGTTTTGCTTATTATTTATATCTGTGAATATGGTTTGAGCTTTGATCAGGGGATTTGCAGGATTTTCAATGGATATGAAAATACTTCTTGAAAGTTTGGTGATAAATTTATCAATGAGTTCAATTTGCAGGTCCATGTGTATTATGGAATTTCTGACGTACCATGGAGCGTTTGCCATGATTCTAAGTATTTTGTTTTGCAAAGTTTGTATGTGTTTCAGGTGGGTCGGGGCTGCAGCCTCCAAAAAAAAGGGAAGGCGTAGGTAATAACTGGGCGTAAAATCTGCTAATAGAGTAGGACTTTATTTCTGAGTGAGAGTGATGAGTGTCTGCCAATAAGAGAAATACAGAAGTGGATCTTATTCCAGGATTTATCTTTTAAGTGTTTTATGTGTTTTGAATACGTCAGTTTTTGATCGATGAGCAGACCCAAATATTTAACCTTCAATACCCAGCTGATTTCTTCGTTGAAGAGGCGTAGGTGGATTGTACAGTTTTGTCTTCCTTAGTGGAAGAGTATTGCTTGTGATTTGTCAACATTTATAGCTATTCTTCAGTGCGTAAGCCATTTCTCTAGGGTGTGTAGATAGTGTTGCATTGTTTTTAGTGTGAGTTTGAAGTTGTATCCCTGGGCTAACACGGCGGAATCGTCCGCAAAGAGGCAATTGCTAACAATGGCGAGGTGTGGGAAGTCATGCGTGTACAAATTGTACAAATGGGGCCCCTCCTTGGGGCGTAGGAATTCGGCCCTGGGTGGAGAGAGATTTGCTTGGTCTGACACTAAATGATCTATTTTTTTAAAAAATTTATAAACTATTTTGATAATGTAGTTTGAAAAATTTAGATTTATTAATTTGTAAATAAGTCCGTCATACCACATTTTGTCAAAGGCTCTTCTTACATCTAAGAAGACACCATTGGTATGACGTTTTAGGACAAACCCTTCATTGATAATGTTGGTAACTCTGATGAGTTGGTGTGTCGGGGAGTGTCCCTCCCTGAAACCACATTGCTCCGGAGGGATGCAGTTTGTGATTGAAATGTGATTTTTAATTCTATTTAATATAATTCTTTCGAATACCTTAGCAGTGTTGCAAAGCAGACTAATTGGCCTGTAACTCTACGAGAATTTATGGTTTTGATTTGGTTTGGGGAGCATTATCACATTTGCCAGCAAGTGGGAAAGTGATTATAAATAAGACATTTATTGAAAATTTTTGCTAGGTGACTTAATGCGTTAAGGGGGAGAAGTTTAAGAGCATAGTTGGGAATAGAGTCCAGTCCAGAGGCTTTTTTATTTGGTAGTCATTAATTATGTTTATGATTTCCTTTGGGCTGGTTAGAGGTGGTGGAGGGTCTAGATTTTGATTGTTGAAGAACTTTTTTACAGTTTTTTCAACTAATTCAATTGTGGCTCCTTCATATGGTTCTACATTTTCAGTGAAGGTGTCTTCTAGTGTGTTTTTAAAGACCTCAGCCTTTTCTTCCTCTGTATAAACTATTCCATGTGGACCTTGTAGTGGAGGAATTTCGATGGGTTTTTTGACTATTTCCCTCAGCATATTGTACAGGGAGTTGTCTTTGGGGTTCAGTTTGTTTAATTGATTTTTCCAGGTTTTATTTTTACGGCTATTTACTTGGTTTTTAATTTGCCTTTGAAGGGCATTCATTTCTCGCTTGAAAGCTGGATTCCTGGTAGACTGAAATCTGGACCGGAATCTATTTTTAGTTTTAATAAGTTCTCTAATATCAGGAGGGAGTATAAGATGGGGGCTATTAATAGTTTTGGTGACACTTGCAGCAGTGATCGCCTGTATGATAATGCTATTAAATTTAAGGATTGCATCGTCAATTTCATTTGCATTGATTGTTGGGTTTCCATTAATGTTATGGAAAATATCGTCTTGAAACTTGTTCCAATTAGTAGATTTCATAGTTCTGAGTAGGGGAGGGAGGATATTATCAAAGAAAAGATCAATAATTATTGGGTGATGGTTATAATATAATATATGTACAAGACCACTGTATGCATTAAGATAGCTATTTATTAAAGTAGCATAGGTTACGTGATGCTTCACGTAATACATCGGAATGGCGTCCTTCTATTTGCTTACATAATATCAATAAAGTTTTAGAACATGTGGCGCCATCTATTAAGTAGATTATAACTAATATCTAAAATGCCCTTTTTTTTCTTCAAAACATTGAGTTCAATGAATACAATTACTTATAATGAATACAATCACTTATTTAAAATTTACTCAATACAATACAACCAAACGTTAAGGACAACAAAAACTTATCTAAACTGTTTTACAAAGTTATAGTTTTACTTTAGCATTTTTTAGTTAAATTTAACTCTGATATTAACTATTGAACTAAAATATGTTTATCAGAGTTCTTTCAATTGTATCTATAGCGAACAGGCTTCACAATATTTCTCGAAGATTTTCGTACCACTGGATTGCTCTGCCCACTATAGTTTTCAATTGGAACTTGCAATCGTTGGTTAATATTGCTTCTGTTTGTCTTAGGTGTTGCATTTATTTGACTGTCTGCAGAATCGTTTGGAATTCTAGAAATTTCAGTAACATCACTGTTATAGAGATCTTCTACAGTTCTTGATCAATGCGGATTATCATTCTCAATGTAGTCTTGTCGAATGTGAAATCTGTTTCTTCTGAAAACACCCCCATCCTCTCCTTTAATTATGTATAAGCGAGGTTGAGGACCTACTTGAATTATAGTTCCTTGCTTCCAAGGCTCTTTCATTTTATGTTTAAACCATACTTTAGCATTTTAATGCAGCACAGGCATCACCATTGCATGCTTGTTAGCATATTTGTTTTGAATGATCTGCCTTTTTCCTCAAAGCTGCTCTTGCTCTTTCAACATCAAATGTAGGTTTTAATTGGCCTGGATGTGATGGCAGGAAAGTTCTTAGCTTTCTTCCCATTAATAGTTCAGCTGGTAATGGCATGTCCTTTGCTGGTTGTATCCTGTAGTCAAGCAATAAAACATACAAATCTTTTCCCTCTTCTGAAACTTTAGTAAGAGAATTTTTTACTGTTTGCACTGCTCTCTCTATTTGTCCATTTGCTCAAGGAAAATGAGGCGATGTAACATGATGTTTAATACCCCATTCTCGGAAGAAATTCATCATCAAATTTGAGTTAAAGGGTGGTCCACCATCACTCACAAGGTCTTCTGGTATTCCATGTGTTGAATAAAAGGATTTCATGACTGTAATGACAGATTGTGCTGCTGTACTGTTAAGTGGTTTCAGTTCAACATACTTGGACAAATAATCTATCATTAGCAGATGTTGTTTGCCTTTTAAACAAAAGAAATAACATGCAACTTTTTGCCAAGGTCTGCCTGGAATTTCTAGATAGATAAAAATTTCTTTCTGGTTTTCTCTTTGATATTTCTGGCAGATTTTGCATTTGGACACTTATTCCTCAACATCTCTATTTAAATTAGGCCAATAAAAATATTCTCTGGCTTTTATTTTACTGGAAATTACACCCTTGTGTGACACAGGCAATAGTTTCAATATTTCTTTTCTATATATTACTGGTACCACTAATCGCTGTCCTCTGCAAATGATTCCTTCTTTTGTGGAATATAATTCTTCTTTGCAATACCAATAAGGTTGTGCAGCTATTTTGGTTTTCTTTTTCTCTGGCCAACCATTATTAATGTGAAACAACACATCTTGCATTTCAGGATCACCTGTTGTCATTTTTGCTATTTCCTCCCTTTTAGTTGGTGAAGCTTGTGTTAACAGATTTATTCTGACAGTTGCCTCCTGGCCTAGAACTTCATCAAAATTATTGGTGGTTGATTGTGCTCTGGATAGGGCATCTGCTATAACTAGGTTCTTTCCTGGAACATATTCCAACTGAATATTATATTTATTGAGTTGAAGTAACAAACGTTGAAGACGTGGAGATATTGTATCGTATGGTTTCTTACTAAGGCTTATCATCTGTCTGGATTGTGACAATCCTTCCTTAATAATAGTTGAAATGATCTAACCCATATATCACAGCCATTAGCTCCTTTTCAATTTGAGCATAACGTTGTTGTTTCTGCGTTAATGATACAGATCCGTAGGCTACTGGCCGACCCTCTTGAAGAAGCACAACTCCAAGTCCATTTCTACTAGCGTCAACAGAAACAGTTACTGCCTTGTTTTTGTCAAAATATTTCAAACAGGGAGATTTCGTAATGGCTTATTTTATCAGCTCAAAATATCTCTCTGTGTTTGTATCCCAGATCCACACAGAATCTTTTTTTAGAAGCAGCCTTAGATTATACGTTAAATTTGATAGGTGTGGCGTAAATTTTGCTAGATATGTTACCATACCGAGAAATCTTTGCAAATCTTTTTTGCAGTTTGGTGTTACAAACTCATCAATGGCTCTAATTTTCTTGGGATCTGTTTTAATTCCTTTATCCAACGAAACATGACCCAGATAGTTAACTGAAGTTTGTGATAGCTGCGTTTTCAATATGTTAAATTTTAAATTGGCCTTTCTTGCTTTCAAGAGTGTTCGACGTAATAATCTGCAGTGCTCTTCCACAATTCCTTCCCAGTGCAATATCATCAAAGTAAAGATTTACAACTTCATCTTCCTCATAAATTTCATCCATTGCCTTTTGAAATTCTTCAAGAGCAGAGATGGTAATGGTAACGGCTAAAGTTACGAGGTTCCTATTTTACGAATAAAAATTTACCCTCTCATTATTATTTATAAGGAAAAATATCATAATTCATTAAAGTTTATCTTAATTGTAATTAGCTATCAAAAATAGGATCAAGGCAACAAGCGCCTGGGCGTTCAGCAGAGAAAGGAACTGCCGAAACAAACTTGGAAAGTAAAGTTACGAAAGCGCGCATTGCTATTGGATGCTGTAGCCGTAAGCTAAGAAGGATATATGAGCAAAAGCGATGACTCACTGACGCTCGTCAGTTTTTCTTATGTCTCTCTAGATTAGGGTGTGGGACTTCAGTTCGAAGACGAAAACGACTTCGAGAAAGCTGTTATCAGCGGGATTTTGAGAGGTTATAAAAAGAAAAATTAAACTATTGAATTAAAATGAATTAAAAAGAAATGCCGTACCGAAACCAATTAAGAGAAAAATATTGCAATTTAAAATTATGGGGAACTTTTAACGCGAGGAGATTGAGCGAATAAGAGAGAATTAATTGAATTTTGAAGATGCGCCAGTAGCGACGCCTGGTGTCTAAAATTGTTTCTAGCTTAGGAAAAATGACTATTTAATATAAACAAAGTTAAAAATGCCTAAATTTTCAAGTTTTCGAAATTTTTGAAATTTTGAAAGTGATCGACGGTGTTACGTGAGGTCCATTTTGACCGTGGGACATTGCCACTTATCGATGTGAAGTCCTGAATTAAAAATTAAGCAGGATATCACTAATGAATTGCTTCAATGCGCTCTCAGTCTTTTTAGGACTGGGAAGTGAACGTATGAGTGTTGAAGCGCGGCTCTGGGTCTTTTTTGCGAAGATGCGATTCTTGCATCATACGCAAGGAGTTGTTGAAGCAGTTCATTAGGTATCTGAGGGATCCTGTTAAAGAAATTTAGAGATTGTTTTTTAATGAACTCTAAAATTGGTTCAATTTTAAGATCTTTATGTAGGACTTCGTTCCGAACAAACCAAGGAGCATTAATCATTTTCCTAAGGTGGATATTTTGAAAGACGTGCAGTCGTTTCAGATGGGTGGTCGCCGCAGACGCCCAAATAGGCGACACGTACAACATGATCGGTCTTAAGATCGACTTGTAGAGCAAAATTTTGTGCCTGATCGCCAGCTTGCTCTTACGAGAAATCAAGCGTGTGAGCAATCTGCTCATTCCGATAGTCTTTTGATAGGTTTTTCGGATATGGTGGGCAAATGTTAATTTTGCGTCTAGAACCAACCCTAGATACTTGTATTCAGTTACCCAGGGGACGGGTTGATCGAAAATGGTGACTGCTGGCAAATTGCCAATACACCGTTGTTTTGTAAAGAGGAGGCAAGCGCTTTTGGATGCATTAACTTTAATTTTCCAGTTAATGAGACAGAGCTGTAAACGAGATATGTACTTCTGCAATCTTTCAATAATTTTCCGATTGCAGATGTCTTGGGACATAATGGCAGTGTCATTGGCATACATCGCCAATTGAATGTTGGACGCCTTCGGGATGTCATTTACGTACAAAGAAAAATTCTTGGACTTAAAATCGATCCCTGGGGGACACCACTTAGGATTGGACGGGGGGAGGAGATTGCATTTTTGACTCGAACCCGAAAACTACGAGAGTCAAGGAACGAGTGAATAATTTTGATAAGTTGGTCCGAAATTCCAAGTCGCATCATCTTGGAAATGAGCCCATCATGCCAAATTTTATCAAAAGCTTTGGCAATATCGATGAAAAACATACCCGTGGCCTTGTTATTGGAAAAGCCTTGCTGGACCGTCTCGGTGACTTTAAGTAACTGTGTTACTGTAGAGCACTTTGGAACAAAACCATGCTGCTCCGGAATAACAATATTCCTGGAATTGCAGAACTGGTCCAGGCGGTTCAAAATAACAAATTCGTATGCTTTGCTCAGCGAACTGAGTAACGAAATGGGGCGATAATTTTGAGGTTTAGTGTCATCAGAGTTAGACTTGAGAATGGGGACCACCACGGCGATCTTCCAAGCCTTAGGGAAGTAGCAGTTCTCCATAAGAAAGTTAAAGAGCAGCGTGAACAGGAAAATAAATTTAAGAGGGAGGTTCTTAAGGATGCGGTTTGAAATTAAATCCTATCCCGGTGCCTTCTTAATTTTAGTTTTCTGTATAAAGTCCAAAATTTCACTAGCCTGGACTGGTTCCAGGTCTAGGCATGTAGGGGAAGCCAAAAATCTTTGGACTTTACGTTTGGTATGTTCTGAGAATCTGGGATTCTCGTCTTCATTTGGTTCGAATTGCTTTTGAAGGCTGTCAGCTATAACTTCCGCCTTTTCAATAGGAGCTACAGCAACACTGCCTAGGGAGCCCTTCAGGGCGGAATGGTGTGAAAAGGCCTTTTGAGTCGGGAGGTCTCCCTCCAAAGGGTGTTTGAATCGGGCGAGAGGCCTTCAATGTGTTTTCCCCATCTAGATTGGGAAAAGTGTTGAATATCTCTTTTGATCTCATTACTGAGTGCACGGAGTTCAGATTTAAGAGCCGGATTCCTACATATTTGCCAGACTCTACGTACATAATTTTTGTGACGAATTTTATTTCTGATTTCAATAGGGAGTCTCAGAGGAGGAGGTTTAAATTTTGGTTTTGAAGCCGTCACAAGTGCCTCAGAAATAATTTCACCAATTTTGTCGATAAATTTTTCAATATCTTCATTGCTGGAGGTTTCAGAAATAGGGAGGGGTTTTGAATTTAAAATAAAAATGTATTTCTCCCAATTGGTAGAGAGTTGCTCTGGTAATTTCAAAAATGCAGAGTTTGTATTAAGAGTCAAAATGACCGGCAAATGATCTGAGCTCAGATCATAAATGACTCTTATATCATAATTGAAGGGAATATTTTTAAAGATTGCAAGATTAATAATAGAATCCTTAGCCCCCGGCCGGGACCTAGGGTGTAAGTGCGTAGGGGTGTACGGTGCAACAACCCTAGCACCAGGAGGCTTATAACATTTTTGAGTTTTGGCCAAAAGTGTTTGATCTTGAATCATGCCAGTCTTTGTGACAAGCATTCATGTCTCCAGCAATTATTACGTTTTGACCAGAATTGAGAAGTTTAATGAAGTATCTGGAAAGTATCTGGAATATTTAATGGGGTACTGCGAATATAAGCAGAAATTATTCGCAGTGGTGGATAGTTATTAATTTTGATTTCGATAGCAGTTGCATCAATATACTGTAACCTCGGCAAGAGGACTCTGCAATGTTCCTAATTACTTTTAGAGTATAAAGCGGTACCTCCTTCGATACGAGGAGTTAAAGTTATTCTATCGTCTTTGTAAAGACGATAGTTGGCGATCTGGGGTTCGTGCCCCGGTTGGAGCTTTGTTTCTTGAACCAAAAACAGATCAAAATTATGCTCTGTGACGAAGTCTCTGACTTCGTCAATTTTGGAACGCAAATGATTTGCGTTCCGGAACCCAAGAGAAATGTCGTGCACGTCACGATTGAATTTATCGTTGGGGGATGGCGCGGTAAGGGCGCCCATGCTTAAGAGCGACATAGGCCTCAAAAATGATGCATGCCTTGTCGTCGGCCGCAGTGACATGGCGGAGGGCAGGGAGACACTCCCTAAATGCCCAAGCAAAAAGTTGCTCATCTACATTTGTGTCTCTAGCAATGGAGATTACTGCACGGAAAATTGCCCCAAAATTTCTAGTGCTAGGGGGAGCCGGAGAATTTTGAATAGGGGCTGAATGCTTCGTTGACTGTCCGGTTAGAATTTGGGAGTAAGAGACTTGAGGAGTGGCCTGTCGATAAGTTTCGAGAGGATGCTGGTTCTTGGTAAAATTATTGTTAACCTTTGCTTTAGGGGCAGAGTTTTTAGAATTTTTTTTTATTGGATTTTTATTTACGTTTTTTGGGCTTGAATTTTTGCCCTTTGGAAATTGGGAGCATTGGCGCCAATTCGCCGCATGATCTCCACCGCAGTTGCCACACCTCAGGGGTGTGTCGAAGTCATTGGGGCAATCGCGAGCTCTGTGCACCCAGGCGCACTTAACACATTTAATGAGGAGGTGGCAAACCTCAGAGGACTGAAAGAACCCCTGACATCTCCAACATTGAGAGGGGCGCTTGTTACCCCTGTAATTCTCTATGGTTATGTGAGTTCCGAACATGTCTGTGTAATTATAAATTTGGTTGTTTAGAATTTGGAAATAAATAAGTGGCATGGGAGCCTTAGTTTAGAATTTAGATAAGCGAGAGATTTCATGCACGTGAAAGCCTGCGCTTTCAATTTCTTGCTTAACCTCTACTAAATCAGTGGAAGATGGAAGTCCACGTAGAATGAGTTTGAGAGGCCTATCTGCTTTTAGCATGTAAGATTTGAATTCCACTCCTTCTATGCGTGGGAAATTAGCTAATTTACGATATTCAGTCTCATGGTTAACCGTGAGACGTAGGAGGCGGCCGCTTAGTTTGCTATAAAGCGAAGGCGCTTCAAGCCTAGCAAAGGAGAGGAGTTGCCTCCAATCTCCTTTGGGAGTGATGAAGTGTGGAATTTTGGGTCTATTGATTGGAGTGGTGGAGTTCACTGATTCCCCAGCGTCCTCTTCCTCACTAATATCTGGATTCTCATCTCCTTTGGTATTTAATTTAGAGGGGGTCGTCTGGACCGATGGCAAAGAATTAAGATTTTTCTTACCAGCCTTCGTAGAGAGCGAAAAACCATCAGCTTCCGCTGATCTCTTTTTTGATTGGCCACTGGCTCCGCCTCTAACTGGAGTCATGTCCGTGGCCACACCCACTTCCGGGGATTTGGCGGGAGAAGGGCCGACATTTTTCTTAGCCGCTTTTTTCGCCCACTTCTCCGCCTTCTTTTTAGCTCCCTCGATAATTTTATCAAGGATGGCCGCAGTCGCCGGTAGCTTAAAAAAAGTGGCACATTCATTTTTCCCTTCACAGCCGAGAGTTGTACGTAAACAATGACTAATTCGGCATATGCCTTTGCAAACTCTTCCGGCTGCTTAGTGGAAGCGATACTGAGTCTTTTCGCCCAAAGGGCGTAACGATCGCGAAGTTCGATTAACTTTCTTATTCCCTCAGCGTGCTCCACGAAGAACCTTTCGGTTTCTTCAGCAGAGGCATCTGGGTCAAGGCGAGGTGGTGGGATAGAGTTTTCAGCATCACTATTCTCGATTCCACCGGCTTCTGTAGGTGGAGGCGGTAATTCGTCATTCGTAGGAATATTAACTTCCATGGACGGATCCATGGTGAAAGCCAAGAGGAAACACCGAAACTATAAAACCTTTATCACCAATGGTGATTAAGGAAAACAAAAAATTCAAAAAGAACAGGAGCGCGCGGGACAGTCGTCAACACAAGTTTGAGTCAGGAACTCGAATCAGATCAAGGAGCAGAGATCAAGCCAAATGACAATACTAAAAATCTGTACCGCCCCCAAGGTGTATTAAATGTGGTTAGATATGAAGATTCTTCATTTAATGGTAACGACCAAAAACCATCTTTTGCATCTAGAATAGTAAACACTTTACTACCTTGCAGCTTTGTAACGAGTGCATCTGCAGTAGGGATTGGGTAATGAGGTCTTTGAATAGCTTCATTCAGTTACCTAGGATCAAGACAAATCCTTAATTTCTTAGGCGAGTCGACTACAACCATGTTGCTCACCCTCTTAGTTGGCTCTTCAACTTTGCTTATTATGCCTGCTTCTACCATATTATTTAGTTCTTCTTTAACTTTGTTATGTATAGCAAGAGGTACTTTACGAGGGGCTGCTACATGAACAACAAAGTTTTATTTTAATTTAATTTTTACAATTCTTTTAAGTCTTCCTGTACCAGTAAAAACATCAGCAAATTCTATCAAAATTAATTCTGGATTTTCAATAGGGCTTTTATAGATCATATTCAATTTCTGAATCAGCCCTAATTCTCTACAGGCTTCAAGGCCTAAAATTAGACATGAATTTAAACTTGTTACTAAAAATTTATAAGTTTTTCCATACTTTTTAGTTTGACAGTTGAGGTAGCACTCACCTAGAATTGGAACTCTGTTATCACTGTAGTCAAGAGCAGCAGTTTTGCAATTTCTTACTGCTGGCTTTTCTTCCCATTTTAAGAGTTCTGATTTGGGAATTACGTTCACTTGCTATCCAGTTTAAACATTACAGCATTTTTATTTACTAAAATTTTTTCATACCACACACATTTAGTTTCTTTCGTGTCCAGTTCATTTACTGATTTCAGTTCCCCAATGTAAATAGTCTCCGAATTCTCACAATTTTCTTCAATAGCATTCACTCTTCGAGCAGCCACGTTTTTCTGTTTATTTTTTGAGTTCTGCACATTTTTGCCCAGTGATTTCTTTCATCCCAATTTCGGCATTTTGTACCGTATGCCGGACATTTCTTCTTCTCATGAATTTTCCCACATTGCTTGCAATTAACCTCATTTTTCTGATTATTCTTGCTTTGATTCCGATAATTTTTAAAATTCTTTAAAGGATTCACTAAAAGTTTTTCTTCATAACTGATGCTTGTACCTAACTGTTCTCAGTGGTTTTGCATTCACTAACTACTTCCTGTAGTGTTTTGGCCTTTTTACTGGTTTCTCAGATCAATCAATCCTGAAGTGCTTTATTTAATATTCCTTGAGTTATTTTATCACGTAGCATGCATGCGGTCCTGCGTCTCGCCGTAATTGCATTCAACAACAGCATTATGAAGCCTAGAATAATAGTCCGTAAATTTTTCTCCTTGTCCCTGTTTTATTTCCAAGAACTTAAAAGAAACAAAAATTTCGTTTTGATAGTACAGAAAATATTTATCAAATTCCTGAAGCACTTGTTGTAGAGTCACGCCCTCACAACCATCGTTAGGCTTAAGGTCGAAAGTTCGCAGACGTTTTTTCAATTCTTCTCCACATAAATGACGGAATAGCGCAGTTTTTGTTTTCTCTGGCACTTCACTGTATCAAAAGGCTTCAAAATCTTCTTTCCAATGCCTCCAGGATTCCGATGGATTCGTTCCCGCTTCAAATGCTGTAATTGTTTGCCATCTTCAGAACTATTTTCTAACAGTCTCTAAATTCGTAAATTAAATGTATTCCGAAGAAAATGCATGGATTCTTCCGTCTGACACCATATAATATAGTATACAAGACCACTGTATGCATTAAGATAGCTATTTATTAAAGCAGCATAGGTTACGTGATGCTTCACGTAATACATCGGAATGGCGTCCTTCTATTTGTTTACATAATATCAATAAGATTTTAGTACATGTGGCGCCATCTATTAAGTAGATTAAAACTAATACCTAACAATGGTCACTGCTAAGTTCATTTACTGATTCGATATTGTCAAGTGCTATATTCTTAGCAAACGCTATATCGAGGACTGAATTTATTGGGTTATTAGTAGCAAAATTAGTAGGATCAATGGGGGCCATTATTTCTATGCAATTGCTTATCGTCCAGTTGTAAAGAATTTTTCCATTTCTGTTGGATGGTTCCACGTTCCAACAAGGGTGTTTTGCATTAAAGTCCCCGAAGATAATGGCTTTGTTGTTGCTTAAGAAAAAGGTGTCTAGCTCCATGATATTAATGGCACCGTGTGGAGGTTGGTAGATGCTGGCTATGGTAATAGTACAATTGTTGTTTAAGAACAAATTGATGGCTGAATTTTCAGTGAGTGTGAGTGAGTAATATTGAAATTTTACGGCGCAAGAGCCAGATATAGCTATGCTGCGCCAAACCTTAAGTGAGTCATTTAAAAAACGGAATACAAGTTAAGCCAAAGTTACATTAAGTTAAAAGCGGGCCTAGTTAAAATCTTAAGTTTTAATCTGATAAGTATTTTTGTCAAATTTAAAAAAAATGTTAAAACATTTGATTAAAATCAATAATACAAAAAGGTAAGGAAATTAAAGCGTAACGCAAACAAAGACTAAGACCGATTCCGAGTTTTCTTCTGTTTCACGAACTTAGTATTTTCGATATCGTCCATGGCATCCATTAGCCATGAATCATCAACATCATACAAGATACAATTATCGTCATCTCCAAGATCAAGCGAAAGGGCACTTTTATGGGTATATAAGCATTCAATTTAATATTAATATTCGGATTATTATTTGTAGAAGGATGAGAAATGTTTCGGTTTAGGCGATTTAATTTGTTTTAAAACCAATAGATGCTGTGGAGGAAGGGAGACTTCGAGGTGCAGGGAGAACTGTATGGAGAATAGGAGTATTAATAGATGTAGCTGTTTTTAGAGGAACTATTGATGTCAAAATATCCGCCTGAGAAGATGCATTAACTGTAGGCGGTGTACCAGATGTAGGTAGTGGTGTGGATGGCAATGGTTTCAGATATTGTAGAGGAGGGCATATGACTTTTGTAAAAGTAGGATCGGTTTGGGTGAATATTGAAAAGGAAGATTTTGCGACTTGAGCATAAGTTTGAGAAAGTTGTGGATTTATTAATTTTCGGGCTTCTGTGTAAGAAATGTAAAGCGAGGATTTTATTTCTTGAATCTGTTTTTCTAATTTCCATTTGGAGCATATAGTTGAGTTTGAAGTGTGAGGTTGGGAACAATTAACACATTTGAGCTCCAGTTGGCAATCCGTGGAAGAGCATCCAACAGATGCACAACTAGAGCACGTTAATTGTCCCCTGCAAGCAGTTTTGGAATGTATTCGGAATACAGGGCCGAATATTGCAATTTAAATAACCAGCTTTGATTGTTGAGGGTAATTTGGGACTATTGAATGTTAATATATGTTTTGTAGGGAAAGGGGAACCGTCTTTTTTAAGTGATTCTTCTGACCTGAGTGACACCCAGATGGGAAAATCCATCGAGGATTTCCGCTTCGGATGCACACAACAGGTCAGGTTCTGAAATTACGCCACGGCAGGAGTTGAGAGATTTGTAAGGAGAGACATTAAGAGGAGAATTTAGAAATAATTTGGCAGATAAAAATGACTTAGATTGTAATGCGTTGAGAGTTTCAATTAGTAAATCGCCAGATTTTAATTTTTTCACTGATTTCGGTTCACCACCGATACCTAACAATGCTTTTTGTATTGCAAATGGAGATTGTAGAGCCATTTTATTGTTGGGTAATGTAAGGATAAAAAAACGGGAATGCTGAGCAATGTCATCGATTTTAGAAGATGTGAGTAAAATAAGGCCTTTACCCAGGCACGAAAAATTAGGATCCATGGAATAAAGGAGTTGTTCATCCTGGCGTGCCTCCCCCCCCCCATGGAGTCCAACAAGGGAGGTAGTTACCGGACAGCTAGCGATCGCCAGGCACGATACTTACCTGAAGGTCAACCAGGATATAGCACTGCAGCATCAGGGCGAGGATCCACCAAGAAACCCGATGCACCCCTTATCTGCAGCACTAGCCCTACAGCAGTGTCTCTTTGCGGATGAAACCACAGAGAGACTTACCACCAGCCGATTGACAGAAGCTGGCTCACTCCTGCCACCCGTCTACAGCGAAGCATGGGCCAAAGGGAACGCAAAAGGTATCCCCAGGATCCCACTTTCCTCCTTACGGGACGCCGCACACGGCGAACATGCGGGTTGGCAAAACCAACAGAGAAAAAAGAAAACAAAATGAAACAAATATAGACTATAATAAAAGAGAACAAACAGTAATTCAAGACAGGGGAAACAATATTGAATGCAAACGAGTAGACAAGTACTCCGAACTGCTAGCTGTGATCTAGACGGAAAGGAAAATAAAAAGGAGCAAAGTTGTGACAAGGAAGAGGGTCGAAAATAGAGAAGGATCGCTAGGGTATCACGGGGGTGCGTCACCCATGTTTACGAAAGATAGTAAACCCCATAGGAAAGAAATAGATCACTCAGGTCCCTCCTAATTGGTAATCCTAAGATTATTATTTTCATTTGCTTTTGGTTCTGCATCTCAAAGGTGTGGGATTTAAGTTTTTTGCAGATATAAAATTTTGAATTTTTCTGTGTGCATCCATTGTATCTGAGAACATTTTCAATTTTCCATAATTCTTGCTCCGACAATTGTACCAATTTCGTCCATGAGGGCTCGCGTGTTTAGGGCTTCATCAATAATTAGGGAAGGGATTCTTTTTTTGCTTTATTTCCCGAGTTGGGGAAGTAATTTCTTCCTCCATGTTTTCATTATTTACATCAATTTTTATTTCATTTTGATTTTCATTTAATTCATTTTGAACTGGGGGTTCATCGACCTCCAATGCTTTGAATTTATTGGTCAATTCTATGGTTGGTTGGTTAATTACATATTTATTTTACTCCCCCCCCCGTGATTTTTACGAAGAGTTTTACACGCTTTTTATTTTATTTATTTTAATAGTGGTGTTATTATGGGTTTCAGCAGTTGTTGAAATTTTGCTTTCTAATGCAACTAGTGTTTCTTTTAACATTTGTAATTCAGCACCTTTTTGGTTTAAGTGCTGCTGGAGCTCTCAATAGCTTATTTCATTTAACTTTTTGGAGCATTTGAGGGCAAATCCTAAGATCAAAGCTTTTTTTGTTTAAATAATCTGTATTAGCTAGGTTATAATCACTTATATCCGATATTAAATATTCAAGTTTTTTGCTTAAGTTTAACATTCATCGTGGGAGGTTATGTTAACTATGGCCTTATTTACTTCACAGACATTGAACACTGGCAATTACCTGCAATCAGCAGTTAGAGATGTCCTAAAGGACTTCTTAATTTTTAAAAGGTAAATTCTCTGAATGGAGTTTAACTTAGTAATTAGAGAGGAGTAATTAGATTACCACCCCAAACCATTAACAATAGATTCTATAACAGATAAGTTTCTTGTAATACAGACTTCTGTTTTGTTATTACATTTGCTGCTATTTGTGAGTTATTCGTCTTTTAAAAGATTGTGCAGAGGCTGGTATTCCTTGAATTGGGGATATTGTTTTTAGAAAATTGCTGAACAATATTTCAACACTTTTTATAAAAATGTCCTTTATATATCCATCATCTGTAGAAGGTTTGCTTTTGACAGCTACACACAGTACAATTAAAAAACTATATTAAGTCACTTTATGTTTGGTTCCAATGATTTGACCAAAAAAAGTTACTTTTTATTTCCAGGAACAGTACCTTTTATAATTTCACATTGGAATTCTTAAATATGGACTAATATTTAGTTTGATAATGCCTTTGTACATTTAATGCGTGACATATGATGCTTTCACAACATAACACACATACAGCAAGTTCCTTTTACTGTACAAATCCATATTCATTCAACCAAGAGTCTTAAAAACTATGAGCATCAAGCTTTCTTTTTTTTTAGAGGCCATTTGATTAGATATGTAGGTATGAATAGTCACAATAATTAAACAAATAAAATACAAGTTCACAATAAAACTAAGAATGTATCAAAGATAAAAGTAACATATACTACATGATGTGCATCAAACGAATTTCTACTTTCAACTGAAATCATACTCTATGTTTGAGTATTGGCACAACTAACAGAATAGGAGTGAGTAAATATAAAAATTATTGGCACAAGAGCCAGATGTGGCTATGCTGCACCAGACAAGATTTAACTGTAGTCCAGATGTGAAAAAAAAATGAAAAAAAGATAAAAATTGGTTGACAAAAAGGAGAGTCAAAAATGGAAAAGGATTGTTAGGATAGCTCGGGACGACGCATCACCTGTGTATACAAAAAGCAGTAAACCCCATAGGAAAGAAAAAAAATCACTAGGGGGCCTCAGGGTCCTGATGCCGGTACTAAACAAAAGGAGGCAAGTTCCTGAGGTCAACTGATATAATCCCCAGGGGCAGGGTGCCTGGCTATATCCCCAAATGCTGGGTACCCATTTTAGTCACCTCTTACAACATGCATGAGCTACAGTAGGCCATTCTGTCAAACACCAAATGGAAGGAAAGAAAATGTGGGAGGTGCAGGAAATAACAGCACAGAAAGGAGAGACAGGGCGAATTATCTTTATCTGACAACTTTGAAGAGTGGTATAAGGTGCAACTGAGAATTGTACTGATAGCCATAGGTTGCAGACACTAGGTCTATAGTGTTTCCGCATCCACCTGGATCTGGCTCCATCGAACTCTCTTACTTGACAAAATGATGGATGCTGTATGAGGTCAATGACTGCTATATGATGGGGAATAGCAGGTTCTTATCTGAAGATAGTGCAATAACACACCCATAGAATGGTTCACCAGTCATCCAGAAGATCTCAGCTAAAGAAGTGCCAAATGTGTATAAACTTAGATGGGGAATATGTCTAAGAAATGTAATATTCAGTTTCTAAAAATATTCTCCCTGCTCTGTGATAGCATTTTTGTCAATAATTTCTATACAACCTAATTATAATAGAGTTAGTTGCACAAATTTAATTATTTTTTCATAATGTATATTTCAGAAATCGTTAACTGAAAGCATGCTAGAAACAATATTTGCAATTTCAATCAATAAGACACAATGAATGATGGACAACACACAAATAAAATTATTTTCTTTATTCAATTGAATATCTTTTAAACAATGGTGACTATAAAGTATAAATTATCAAATGAAAATATATGTTAAACATCAACAAAAGCTTACAACATATTTAAAAAGACTATAATACTTGGTTTTTAAATAAGCTCAGTATATTGTATCACAATTATCCAAAATAATGGAATAATAAGTTGAATGTGTATAAAAATATTATATATTTTTAATGTCATTTCCCAGTTCATAAAGTTTTGTTTTCAAACACCTAATTGCCCCAGTAGCTCGCTTAGTATGCTGCGCTGTTGTATGTATTGTCTTCAAAAGTTCTTGATCTTTTTTGTTATTTTCAAATATCAAAACAGCCTTAAAAATGAAAGAACATCATTTATAAATAAATTAAAAAGTATCATTTTCAATAACTGGTTAAATTTTGAATATTCTTCCACGAAAAAAAAAAAAAAACATATATTTTGTTTTAAAAATAAATATTAAAAGAATGAGTGACTGTAGAGTTTAATGGCACAAGAATCAAAGTAGGCTATGCTGCACCAAACACTTGTTAAAATCAATTAGAAAGTAATGGCCATAAAAATACAAAAAGACACACAAAAGATAAAAAGTGAAAATTCAAATGTGGTGTAAAAGGCCAATATGTTGTAAAAAAGCAAATAAATTATGGTGGGGGGTTTCCCACACCAAGCCAAATAGGTTTAAAACTAATGAATGAAAAAAAGTCCGGCGATGATGATCAAACACCGGACAGTCTATTAAAATGTGATGAATCGAGTAAGAGACATGGCAGGAAGGACACTCAGTAGCATCTTCTCCAAACAAAAGATGTTTGTGAGTAAATCGAGTATGTCCAATGCGAAGGTGAGTCAATCTGACAGCAGCTCTTCGCATTGGAAAAACAGGCCATTCTCCAATGATCGGCTTCACCTAGTGTAATTTATTATTAGTCTGGAGACAAATATTAAAGGAACATAAAATCAGTTAAGAGCGAAAGATTTTCCAATTTTTAAGACAAAATCTTTAAGTTTTAAAGAATTCTTTAAAAAAAATTCACTGAAATATAACAGCATTTAGGTTCAAAAGCCTGAAGAAGCTAAGAGTTTTATTTTGAATATAAAAATACAAAGCAGATGGTTTTACAAGTATATAAAATATCTTGTGAATTTTTAAGCCGATTTTGTAACAAAAACATACTTACTTTCATTAGTTGCTTTTCCAAATCTAGGATTTTTGCTTTTAAATTCTTGATATCTGTTTGAAATCCCTCAATTTCTAACCGGCGAAATCTTTCCAAGTTTTTAAATCTATTTCTTTCTAGTTTCAATTGTTCCAGCAGTGAAGTATTCTTTGACTATTTAGGGGAGAAAAACCCACAAAAGTACTTTAATCCAAAAGTTTAAAATAATATCAATGGTAATAATATAATAAATAATAATAATATCAATGGTAAATAATATCAATGGTATTGATTACTTCAATATGATTAGTCTTTTTTTAGAAAACAGATTTCATAATAATTGTTAATTTCACAGATATGTTTTTGCATCATCACAAGTTTATTTTTAGTAAATTTTATTTTATTTTTCAATGTTTTACATCACTTAAAAACTTTACAACAAAAGTGAAATGCATTAAATGTTCAGTGTTTGATAATATTTGATGAGGATTTATTTATTTATTATTATTTTGAATCTTTGAAACTAAAACTAAGTCTGAAAGAGTCTAAAATTATACTTTTATTTTTGAAAACAAATAATTCCCCCAAATGAAATTACGATTTTGTTATTGAATGCCATCCTGTTCAATAACAAAAATGGCTGATTTTAGCATTAAATATGACATTTTTACTTTTTGTGATTAATACATGCACACACACATATATAACTAACACATTTCTCCTCTTTTTTCATAGTTTTTCAATTTTGATTAAATTAGTAGCAAATGCACATTCATGTGAAGCTAAAGTTTGTAATTAGTCTTCAATGATCTCGATTTTTCTTTTTTTTTTTTTTTAAACAGTAATTTAAGGGGAAAAAATATGAATCATTGTAAAATACAATATTTTAATTGTTAAAATAAAGCATCAAATTTTCATATGAAATGCTTGATAAATTCAATTTGAAAGAAAACATTCAAAGCCAGTTTCTACACTTACATTTTTCTTTTTTCCCTTCACATCTATTTATATATTGGTTACAATAATATATATTAAACAATAATAAAAGGGAAATTTTGTTAACTTCATAAGATAATTTTGTGTGAATACAAAAAATGAATTTAAAACAAGTACTTCTAAATTTATAATAAATAATCTACATGCATACAAAAAATATAATGGATCCAAATATAGTAGTAAACTATTACTAAACTTTCTATAATTGTTTCTAAAAATCCAACAAGAATCATTCAACAAAATTATTTTGTTGAAGTTAACAAGAAACCATATAACTTATTGTGGTACTGATTTTAAAAATATTTATTTTTCACGCATGAGTTTTTAAATTTTTTTCTCTAAATTCTTCTATTACAAAATATAGACTTTTAGTAATAGAATATATTGAAAAAAATTACATTAATTACAGAACTA
Source organism: Nephila pilipes (assembly GCA_019974015.1). Taxonomy (NCBI): domain Eukaryota; kingdom Metazoa; phylum Arthropoda; class Arachnida; order Araneae; family Nephilidae; genus Nephila; species Nephila pilipes. The sequence goes on from BMAW01104922.1 coordinate 357,481, forward strand.
AAAAAAAACTAGAAATACACATTTAAAAATAAATAGTGTTTTTATATACTTCTTGAATTACTGAAGTAGTGTTCTCCTAATTGATTTAGTTATTCTGGTTAAAAATAGAAAATTCTGTCTTTGATTTATTACTTAAATTTTGTTTAGCATTTAATGGTAAATTGTATTGTATAAAAGCTATTTAACAAAATAAGAACACTTATACCTGATAATTATTATAAATCTGTATTTGTGATAGGAGAAAAAATAATTTTTCCAACATACTTGAACATACCATGATAAATTCTGCAAATCCCAAATTCATGCCAGATAGTTTTTCAAGAAATTGAAGGAAAATTTAATGTTATAAATCACCAAGGATATAAAAATGATGATTCATGTAATTTTTGAAATGTACAGCCTTTAATAACAAATAGTAGTTATAAAGGAAATTATTTAAATATAATTAAACTAATGGTAAAATATAAAATATTAATAAACTTCCCGCATAATGCATTTTCTATGTATAATATTCATAATTCTTTATTATAAATGAATAATTTACATAAATACTATAAGTCATCTCGTATTAAGAATAGCAATTTTTTAAAATATGAATCTATCATTTAGCATAGATACTAAATGATTCTATTCCATCCATTTCCGAAATTATTTGATATATTCTAAAAGTACACAATTAAATAGTTTATTCTTTGTTTTGAAACAAATTTGTTTATAACATATTATTCACATTTTATATTTTTTTTTTTTTTTTTTACTTACATCAAAAAACCATTTTCAATGAAATTCATTGCTATTGCCATGCATTTAAGAGAAACAACTCTGAGAAAATATTAATTGTTTTTTTTTTTTTTAAATGGAGTTTGGTAACTGGAAAATTGATAATTTATATGGAGGTATCAGAAAGTAAGGTTTTCTCTCTTTTTAGTTTAAGGATTTTAAATATATAATGAAGAAAGTCTTGCATATGGGGAGGGGGATTCTAAAAGTTAAACACAAAATTAATGTTGAGTTTTGTGATACCAGATTAGGAAAAACAAATGGAATATCCATCATCACATACATTTAGCAATATTCCACTTGTTTTCAATAAGCTATGAACAAAAATTTTGTAAAAATCCAAAAATAAGGAAAATATAAAGAAGGAGGAAAAGCCATTTGAATAATACAAAATTAATATGAAAGAAGAAATTACAAAGTAGTAAATGATTAAATAGAGAGGGAAAAAACGATTTCTGGCTCGATATTTAAAATCTCTTTTCACAGTTAACTATTACTAACTGATAAATAAAGTCTAGTATGGTCCTGGAAGTTGCAAGAATAAAAATGTTAACATATGACTTATATTTTAAGTGAGCAAAAGGTAGGATTCATGGAAGAGCCAAATCAGGCTAAACTGCACCAAATACGTGCATCTGTGATCTAGACGTTAGGGGAGGGGAAAGGTAAAAATGTGTTGGTAAGAAGAACTGAAAAAAGAAAAGGATCACTAGGATCCTGGGGAGAATGCCCCATGTTTTCCATAGATGGTAAACTCCAGGGAAAGAAAAAGATCACAAGGGTGCCTCTGGGCCATGATGCCGAAACTTACCCAAAGGTAAATGCATGAGATATTAAAATAAAAATTAAGAGATGTAAATATTCCTGATTATAAAAAAAAAAAAAATCAACTTCTTTATCAAAATTTTGTAATTTTTAAAATTTTGTTCAGCTGGTATGAATGCAGTGATCATTTCAAAATGAATTTTCTGGTAGTAAAAACAAACTGTTACAGTTTTAACATTACTAATTATTGAAAACTATAAAACTATTTAAGCATTTTGAAATAACAAAAAATTATTGAAAGAATAGTAAACTAATGATTCATAAATGTGATGCAACATTATACGAAAACACCCCCATATTATTCAAACTGAAATTTCATGAATTCTTTCTAAATTTCTTCAATATTTTTACAAATTCAATTTAATTTGCTTTCTTATAGAATAAGAAAGTAAAATTATACTTATTAGTCATGAATTCTATTTACAGTAAGATGAAAGTCAAATGAGGACAGAATTTTTCATTCAAAAGTATATATCATTGATATACTAGGGTAAATGTTTCAATAGAACACAATAGATATTGAATAATGTGGTTTATTAACAAACTGAAAGCTGCTACACTTGGTCAAAAACTCTCTCAGATTGAGAATACATGGCTTTATGTATTACAGTAGAATATTTCAGAACTCTGCTCTGCAGATGTAAAGAATATTCTGGAAGATGTCAGAAATTATAATGAAGAAAAAATTAATACATTTAACTAAAAAATTAAACAAAACTTTTACATGAATTTTAAATGTTATCAGCATTGGGTTTTGAACCGAGGAACTCTCGTTGTCTACACAAGAGTTTTACCTTGGAGCCATTGATGCTTGTTAGTTTTGTGGCAATATGTTAAGCTATACTGAATAAAAATCAAGTTATGGTAATTTAGATTGAGATAAATTTTAATTTCAAACACAGCACAAAAATTCAAATAAAAGCATGCTATATAGAGGGGGAAAAAAAGAACACTAATTTGTTCACCAAGAGTTCAATTTTTAGTTAACAGGGGGAAAAAAGGGGAGGGGGATTTTTCGTGCCAAAAATATGAAAAAATAATCACTCACCCATTACAAATTATAAATTCATAAGTGAGTACAGAAATATACAATTATTAGAATCAAAATACATATAGATAGGCTGCCATGAAACACTTGATAAAGTAGAAAACAAGATGTATTGTTTCATAAAACCTTTATAAAAATTCTTTACAAACATTTTAATAGAATTTATATTTTAGGAAATGAACAAAAAATGTGACTTAAAAATATCACAATAAATTACTTCTAAAGAAACTAGAGTTTTCTTAAAGTCTTGTTTCTGTGTTCCAATATCATGAGTAGCTCTAACTGCCTGTTCTTGATTCACTTTTGACAATTTCTTTTCTTCTTTCATTTTTTGTTGCAAATGCTACATGTGATAAAAGCAGTTTCAACATTCACAATAGGCAACTAAAATATCTAAGAAGGGATTTTACTAAAAAAAACTAGTATAAATAAAAAAATTAATATAATAAAACCAAATTTTGTATTAACAACAAATCAAAATACCTTGAGAAACTATACTTACGAAGCTTACAAAAGATTTCATATATTTTAGTGAGTAATTAGGTACATAAGTTTTTTTCATACCTTGAGCTCAGTTGATAATTTTCTATTATTAGCTGTCAACTCCTTGATTTTCTCAATGCAGAGTTTATGATGTGATCCCTGTTTGCAGTACAAGCAATTATATGGGCCAGAAACCTTTAATTCATTATTCGTGTACGTATCTTGGTGTACACCTTTTTTTACAGCAGTTTCAAGTTCAAAATCTGATAGCTTGTACAATCTTTCATAAGATTCCCCACCAAAATTAGCTTTGTCTATTTTTCTATGCAATTGTGCTAACTGCAGTTTCTGCTTCAACACTAAACATTCATTGATACTCTCTCGAACCAATTCTTCTGCCTCACTGAGTCTAAAAGTATACAGGAATAAATATTACGATACTATGTACATGTATTATTTGCTTTGTAGGATACACAAAAATCATTTATATATTGCAGAAAGGCAATGAATATGTTAGCAAATAGCTTAAAGCATAACATAGAAATAAATTTCAAAATAACCTATTTAATAAAAGAATTCATTTTTGGTATTGTATTCATTTACAGCTGAACATTAGTAATTTGGTTATCCAAAGGACTGTAACAAAGTAGTCAAAATACAGAGGTGGTCAACATATAGGAAATAGCTTACAGTTTTGATTAGGATCCGACTTCCTCAATTAGCTTTAGAAAATGCAGCTAGCAAATCATGCATAATCGAAAGTAAAACAGTATACGTTTCACAAAATCAATATATTTATCACTCCCTTACAGCTTTTTTTTTTAAGTATGACAAAAAACAGCATTTCTTGCTCACACACAAATTACATAGATGTTGAAAATTCTCTCAAAACAAATGAATTATGATACCAAGTACTATCAGCACTGACCACATTTTTTAATCATACAAAAATGTAACTTTTTCAAAATGTAAAACAAAATGTCTATATAAGATGGGGGGGAGGGAAAATAAAGAAATTATTATATAGTACAGTTATAAGAAAAAATTATCAACTTGTGAAATTTTAATTACAATTAATAATGTTAATAACTCAAAGGTAACAAATTTATGATATATATTGATTTCTAAGAAAGAATTTTCTCATTACAGATGCCTTTATTTTTAGAAACTAATATGTTGCAGTAAAATTAGCTTAAATTCCATATTTCACAAAAGTCCAGTTCAAAACCTATGAGAGTAAAAAATGGACATTTCAAAAATATTTGATAAAATTTTTTTGAACACAACTCAAATCTTTCAAAACTTTTTATACACTAAATGAAGGAAAATGATTGTCTAATTCTAAGCATTTTTTTTAAAAAAAATTAAAAAATAGTCACAAACATTTTTAAAAAAAGCATGTATTAAATACAGTAGAAACTTATTAATGAAAGTCAAAATCAAACAAAATAATCTATGAAATGAACCAAGGTACATAGCTAAACACTCAGAACAGTAAAAAGAGGTATTTTGAAGCTCAATCAGTATACATACTCAGAAACTATGATTCACAAAAAAAAATTTGATATCTATTCTTAACAAGAAGTCATGATGTCATCTAAACAAAATTATAATTCCATAAAGTGAAAAACAAAAATTATGACCTCGCAGACACTAGTCAGGGTACAAAAATGATTACACTATGGTCTTGCATTGCCCACTCAGCTTTTTGTAAATTATGAATTTTTTTAAATGACTGTCCAGATTAAATGATTCCTGGTTTAATGGGGTCAAGATTAATGATGTTTTACGATACTTGGGAACCGTTCTAAAAATCCTAAATAAAAATATTGAAGTAATTATCTCAAACAGTTTATTAAATATTCAAAGCCAATGCTTTGATATTAGAGATGATCCCCTTAAGGGGCTGTACATTAGTTTACAAATATTAAATATTGATCACCTTATGTGGTGTTCAAAAATTGAAAATATTACGAACAATGTCTTATTTTTTAAACTAACAATATAAATTTGAAAAATAAATCTAAGTTCCATTACATAAAAAATGAAAATGTTTTAATGTAAAAACTCTGAAAAAATTTACCAATAGATTTCTCCTAAAAAAGTTAAATGTTTAGAAGATTAATAATTTGTAAAAAGTAATCTAATACATAGTTTCCTATCAGGTTTTTTTTTTTTTGCAATATTTTCTAAAATAAGATTTGAATGAAATTTGAAACATAGACGATTTAGAATACTCCCTACTTTAATTCTTAATTTTAGAAGTTAACTATATTAATCCATTAAAATAACAAAATAGATCCCCTGTTGTGCGATCAAGAGTCATACCAATTATGTTCAGATGTGATAAGAGCACTATTAAGGGTATCTCATTTTTTTAATGATTATGGTTTGAATTGAAATTACTTTTTAGACAAAATTCTTGCATTGTCTTGAAGATCTGTTATTTGTGCTTCTGCAGAGCTCACAGCATCACGACTATGTTCTGCTAACATTTCTAACTTCTTAAAAGTTAAAGATGAATATTCAGAAAACTGTTCCTCCTCGTTTTTCATCTAAAAATTTATACATTTCACAATGAGTAGAGGAAAAATTCATAGTCAAAATTATTTACAATAAGCATGCAAACCAAATATTTTCAAACAAAAAAAAAAGTTAAATCTTCTTAAAGACAATCCTGGATACAAAGGGGAATAAAGTAGTGATGAAAATTGGAATTTTTAAAATAGAAATTTAAGCTATTTTTATTTAAGCACATAAGAAAGCCTCTAATACAACTTTTAAAAAAAATCTGGAAAAAAAATGTGATAAAGCAAAATGAAAATCCTTTTTATAGCAATTTTTTCAAGCTAAAAAATCCTGATTAGATGTTCCTTTTAGGAAAACACAGGAAAGCCGAAACCTGAAGAGATAGCTTTTTGCCTGAAGAAGTAGCTTTTTATGCAACAGTAGATTTGAAATGTGTGTATTTCTATATGAACTGAAAACAAAAATGCAAATAAGCAATACAAAGAAAATCAAAACCTAATTATTTAATATTAAATAATAACACATTTTGAAAGAACAGAAATATATAAATCTAAAAAAAAAAACTATTAATTATTTAATCTTGAAAATAAAAGAGTTACATGAAGATTATGAACAAAAAGAAGAGATCGATTGATTGGTTTTATTAATGTCAGACTAGAAGCAACCCGAGGGCTATTGGCAACGGACCTTGTAATTCGGATTCTCAGTCAAATGATGAGGGCGACACCTCAGCTGGCCCCTTCCTCTAATTTACACACCATGCTAACAGGAGTACTTTGAGCCACAACAGATTTAACATGCATCAGCCCCAACTACATGATGGGTCTTAAGTGGCATCAAGGCTCAAGATTAAACAAAAACCACTGGCCACGAGTCTGTGACCACTAGGCTACTGAGGTCACACAAAAAGAAGAGACAATGAAAGACAGCTATTTAATACTGCCATTAGATTAGGATAATAGTATTTGCTTATAAACATGTTTTGATAATCAAACCCTCACAACCAGAATTGTTCTATAAAGAAAAGTCATAACCTACTATAACGAACCAAATAAATTGAAAAACCAAAAGACAAGTAACAAAATCATTGATTTTAAAATCTGAAATGAAAATTTAATCATCAAATATAACACAATTGTAAGACAAAGAAATGTAATTAAATTAAAAGACAAAACAGGACAAACAAAAAAAAAAAAACCCTACATTGGTTAAAACAACCTTAATGTAGTAATTTTCATCTAACTGAAAATTTGCTGCAAAAAACAAATCAATAAATTAAAAGCTAGAACAACCTTCTATGTTCCAGAATAAGAATCAAGAAAACAAAACACTTATTACAAACAAAAGTTAGAAAAAATTTAAACACAAATTATTTAAAATAAAAAAAAAAATTATTTTTTTTTGGAAAATAACAGGATAGTATTTAAAAATATATTAAATGAAGTCACAACTCCCATAATTAAAGCTGCAGTGTTATTCTTATTTCTGTTATTTGCGATAATAATCTACAGCATTAAATACTAACATTACCATCAAATAACAATCAACTTTTAAAATTCCCAAACTAAGAAAAATACTTTCACAAGCAGAATATTTACTTTTTAACTGAAATTATTTTCGAATTCAACATGAAGAAAACCCAGTGAGGTACACAAATATAAAAATGTTCAATTTAAATTTCTGATTTTGTACATATTTTAAGTAACATCTTACAATAATGTTAATCTTTCAAAATAAAATATCCAATTTATTTTAATTTTTGAATAAAATAAAAAAATATAATTAACAAAGAGTAATCTAAATCTTACAATTGATTCAGCAAATAATTCATTTAGTTGTTCAGCCAACAAACTAATTTTTTCCAACAAATGTTTAAAAAATACAATATCTTTATAATGTTCACCACTTTCAAGTTCATTTATTTTCTCAAGAGCTTCATTTATACACTTATTGACAATATCAAGACGAATTTCTTTATGTCTAACAACTTTATTTGTTTGATGAAGTTCAGAGGTGGAAAGTCCCCAAGATGATGATGGTCTAAAATGAAATTAAAAAAAAAAAGATATTTGCAGATTTTTTTTTCAAATTAAAAAAAAAAAAAAAAAAAATTAAGAAATGTCTCAACAATAAAAATGCAAATAAGAAAATCTAAAGTAAAATATTTATACTAAGAACGTATTTTGATAATTGCCAGTGAAATTAAAATTCATAATTACTTTTCACAGAAGTAACTTCGTGATTGCTCTGTAAGATGTGGAATTTTAGCTCCTTGTGTACTCTTTAAGTTCTTCACAAGTGTTGAATCATTTGATAAGCTGTAATTCTTCTAAAATTACATAAATATTTGATTATCAGGAAGATATGAATTTTGGTTATTACAACCTGATAATGATACAATTAAAAGCAAAATATTTTACTAAACCCCTTCTTGATAAGATTTTTTTTTAAATTTCCGACCCAAAAGAGTATTTTTACATTGCTGAAAATTAATATATGCTACATCCTAAATTCAGAAACACAAAGTATTTTTGTCCATAAGCAGTTACTGCTTGAACTGCTGGTGTTCAAATATATTATACCCCATCCCTTGATCTCCAGTATTTCCTACAACTCACCCAAGTTTAAAATTTAAAAAAATACACTCCTATTCTATATTTATTAACTCTACTGCTTTGAGGTATTTAAGATAAAAATCTACATAAAAATAACTATTCAAATTATATAAAAAATTATTGAAAAATGGTTCTTAAACCTTTCCATTAAAACAGCTTTAAATTCTGTCTCGGATATCATAATATAAAAACCACATTTATTTGTAACAGATTATTTTTGTGTACTTAAATTAAAAAAAAAAAAGGGGGGGGGGGTTATGAATATCAAAAATATCTAGAATAGTTTTTTAGTTGAAATTCTAACAGGTATCAAGTTGCAAGTGAAAAACTACCAACATCTTTACTGAGCTCATTTCACTTGATAAATCAGAACTATCATCTTCTAACTGAGAGATATTAAGTTTAGTCTTTTTTATTAACGTCGCACTAGAAGCAACACGAGGGCTATTAGTGATGGATCTCGTAATTTTGAACCACAGTCAAGTGACGAGGATGGCACCTGAGTGGCATCCCCCTCTCCTAACATCCACACCACACCAACGGGAGGACTTTGGCCCCAACACTGAGAGATATTAGACTCACTTTTTGAATCCATCATAAAAGCAATTTTGACATGCAAATTTTTTTTTTTGAATGCAGGATATAAAATTGGGATATATTTTTGTAACCAGAATTTCTGGTATCCTTGTTCAAACATTGGTTTAAGTTACTCATTTGTGGATATTTCAATAAGCTACTCCTGTATTAACTGTATTTGGGATTTGAGTTTGTCCATGCGCTAAAGGGTTCAACACCCATTTGGGAATATTCAAGTGAAAAATTTCTTCAAATCTTTGGTTCACATCTGCATGAAGAGCCATTAGGTGTTGACAGTAAGCAAGCAAATCTTCATCTCTATTTTGCAATTTCGAAAGATTTGGAAACTGTGAACATTCTCTTCTTCCCAAGTTTTGTTTGTACAGAAAGAATTTTGCAACAAACACAGATATTACACTTTTAGTTTTGATTAAATTTAATGGGTCACCTTGTAGTTTAGCACTAGTTTCATTAAATTTGGCAAATAAATCAGTCTCATAGGCTATGTCATTTTTTGATTTAAACATGCACTTTCAGATAACCAAAGTACTTCAGCGTGAAGTAGTAAACGATTATAATCTTCATCATTTTCCAAACAAAGTTGAGCAAATAATCTCTTATTGAATGCATTCCTTTTGATTTTATTAATTTCTCTAATGACATAATCTAGTGATGCATGCAAACTTTCACTAAGATTTTTTGTGACTAACTGATGTCAATGAATGACACAATGTACTGAAAATACATTCGATACAGCTTGTTTTAAGAATGCCAGAAAGCCTCGATATCTTCCTATCATTACTAGAGCACCAACAATAGCAAGGGAAATCATATTAGTCAAAGGTATAGCTTTTACATCGAAAAACCTTTTTAATTCAATAAATAATGTTTCAGCTTTCGTACCTGTTTCCAAACATTTAGCAAATAACAATTCTTGGCAAAATTTTTCTTCTTTTACAAATCTTACATAAGCTGAAAGTAAAGCTTCATTTCCTGATAATGTGATTCATCAAGCTGTATAGAAAATTCAGATATTTTTAAGTGCTCACATAAAGAATTTTCTATGTACTGAGCCATTTTATCAATGCTTCTTTCTATTGCATTATTACTCAGAGGAATACTTTTTATAATGATGAATAATAGTCTGTGCAACACGGTGCATATTACCTCACTTACAGATGGTAAAATAAGTTCTTCACCAACAGTGTACAGCTTTCTGGACTTAGCAATCAATAAAGAGATGTTATAAGAAGCACGTAGTCTATCATCCTCTCGCTTAGATATTGTCCCTATGAGTTGTTGCAGTGACAGTGTTTTCAAATATTTTTCTTTGACTGTTTGAAAAAAATATTAAATCCTTATCTTTTTTGTCACTATAGATTTTTATTAAATGTTCCTTAAGGTTGAAAGGTTTCATTGAATCATTTGACGAAGTTTTATTACATAGAAGACACATAGGTAAAGTACTATTTTCTGGTGATGAAATAGAGCCAAATTTCAAATATTCAACCCTGTATTGTTGGCATTTTTTCTTCGGCTCCCTCATATTGTTATCTGTTAAAAAGGGCAAAAAAGGATGTAAGAAAATTTGTATATCAAATGTTTTATTTGCCGGAAAACACTGCAAATTATAATTAACTTTTTCAATGGAATGCTGCAGTAAAGCCCTTTTGAATTAATTGACGTAAGGATAAAATTTCATGTAATTTTTGAAAAAAATATAATTTTCAATAATTAACTTCTTTCAAAAAACATATGTATTGAAAAAAAACTTATGATCTCTTCATAATAAAAAAAAGTAAACCCTTAACTAACATTAAGGGATTACTTTTTTTAAACTTTTTCAATATATTTATAGGGATTACTTTTTACTTTTTCAGTATAGTAATCCCTTAACAAAAGTTAAGGAATTACTATATTGAAAAATGTGATATACAATTTTGTCGAAAGAGATCAATCTTATTCAAATACATTTACGTAACAATACAAAAAATGCAACTATACCAAAACTAACGTTAAGAGATTACTATATTGTTAGTACTATAACTAATCCCTTAACGTTAGCAATTATATTGAAAAATGCGATACATAATTTTTTCCGAAAAGATCAATTTTATTCAAATATACTTATGTAACAAAAATATACTATCAGAGTAACAATATAAAAAATGCAACTATACCAAAACTTCCAACTAACAAGACAATTTTCTTTGTCTAAGACAGGGAAAATTCATTTATACACTTCATATCAGCATAACACAGAACTAAATTGTTGATTAGATGTACAATGTACTACTGTTTTATAGCTATGTTTATATTGTAGACAAGTTAATGCACGTAGCAGCGTTATTGAGTCCCTGTATAAACCTGTTTTCAGCTGTCTGTCTCGCACCGTCACATACTTGTTATTAACTTAAGTAGAGTGCCATCTTACATAATAGGCACATGTCAATATTCTTTTTTATTTTCATTTTTGAGGGATTATCTCAGTTTTTTTATTGTTATTTCCTTATTATTTTGTTGTTAGCATGTTGATGGAAATTGAAAGCTTAAATTTATTGAAGTAAATTGAATAATAACTAAGTTTTAGTATTAAAATTAAAACAAGTTATACACACAATTTTTATTACAAGTTAATTAATTGAAATAAGTTTTGTCAATGTTCATTCACAAAAGGTATTGCATAATAATTACTCAGTACTGTATTTTAAGCACCCACCTATATTTATATTTTTTTCAGGACATAAAAATCACTACTATTTAATTTAAATTTCCATAATAATAAAAATGGATCCCAATTTTAAATTAAACCTTGTAATGATATAGGGTCAACATCTCTAAAACAATTTAATTTATTAACAGAAGATCAGCTACAGAACAAATCTATCCTCTCTCTCCCTCTCTTCTCTGAAAGCTTATACAATACATATATCAGTTTTAACTAGAATGATCACGTTCTCTTCTTCGGAGAATGCATTCTAATAAAAATAATTTCTAAGGACTGAAAATTCCCCTAGAGGACTGCTAGAGACAAGGTCGCAGATAGACCCGTCACAACCTTGTGCAGACCTCCTGACATTGTTCAGGGGCCCTCAAAACAATTTTAATTTTCCATGGACTCCCTTGAATGATATCAGGGATCACTTTGGAAATCACTGGTGTACACAGAATATTATATGGAATGAGGGGATAGTTCTGACTTTTATTTCTTGATATTTGTAAGCATTCACATTTTTAACAATACTTTAAAGGAATAATTTAACAATTATGTTGGGGGTGGACCTCCCAAATACCTCTGCATACACCATTGATATATATACACACATATACAGATTGATTCAAATATGAAAGGACAAATGTTGAGGAATGGAACAGCTCACTAAAATTTTTTTTGTATCAGAATATATGAATAGAAGTGACAAGTATATGCACAAAATATGACACATGAAATGAAAAAATCGTTTAGTTACATCATTACAAAGTGCTTCTCCTTAGCAATGTTAGTAATAAATGTTCAAAGTTATAACCCCCAGCAGCAATACAAACTTTGCAGAATTGATGATTGGTAAATAATTTCAAAGACATCAAGTTATGCAGCAGCAATAGATAATTGAGCGATTAAATCCCTCAGTAGAGTCAACTGGAGTCTCAAGCAAGGGCCTTCAGATGACCCCATAAGTAATCAAAGCTTAAAAAAAAAAAATTCTAGAGATTGAGGTGGTCATTGGACAAGTTCATCACACAAATTCTTGGGGCCTATTAGGAAATCATTCACAATATCTATACTAAAAAAACAGTGAAGCACTGTTGGAATGCACGTGGACATGTAATGTGTGGATTTGCTGTTGCACACATGAATACTGCATACATAAAAAACACTTTAGTCTGTAAAAATAACCTTATCTGTAAAAAGCACAAAAGCTGGGAAGTTTAGCTGCAATACTCAGTACCAAAAGCCATTAGTAGAATACTATATACAGAGGGTAATTACTCATTTTCAAAGCCCAGATTATCTGATTATTGAATGGATATAAATAAACTTCGTTTAACACTCTTCAAATGGTGGGTCAACTCATATGTACACAACATCCAACAGCTCTTACACTTATGCGAGGTTTAGTTTAGTTTATATTAACGTCGCACTAGAAGCAACACGAGGGCTATTGGCGACGGACCTCGTAATTTTGAACCACGGTCAAGTGACGAGGATGACACCCGAGCTGGCACCCCCTCTCCTAACATCCACACCACGCCAACGGGAGGACTTTGGGCCCCGAACAGATTTAACGTGCATCAGCCCCGGCTACACGGCGGGTCTTTGGTGGCCAAGGATCGAACCCGTGACTGAACGAAAACCGCCAGCCGCTATCCACGACCTTGACCACTAGGCTACCGCGGCCCCACTTATGCGAGGTATTTTGTCTATAAGGTTCAAGAGGATTTCTCCCATGTGTGTAAAACATGCAGTTCATGAAGAGACCCCTTTCATCAGAGCTGATAATAAATCAATCATTTTCACAAACTTGTTGATGTAACAACTCATACATTTTGAAGATCAGTATACATATATTTGGAAAACATTCCTAATACAGCTGCTTCACTGTTACCATTAGCAAAGGTGTATATTAAATGCATGTCTTCCTTTTGGCATTTGTAAAGTCTTCCACCAAGGCTGAAAACATGAGTGTTAATGGTGTTTCCCCCCAGATTAATCAGATCATGGCTGGCATACAACTACTACTTCCTCTATCTTAAACATTGCCAAAACCATGCCATTACTGCTGCCAAGCTTGTAATTTCTGTTTGTGGTCATAATTTTGAGCATTTACTGTAAACATTATTGTAAAGAACACTTTGCAGAGACATTGCAGGTAAAGAATGTTTTGTCTTAGCATCTCTTGTGCTTTTTTTTTTTTTTCTCTTTTGTATTTGTATCTCAATGTGTCACTTTCCCCCCATACATTCCCATATATAAAAAAAAAATGCTTCAGAGACTCCTCCAAAGAACACTCCTCTAAGTTTCTCCCATGATTCCAGAATCACCCTATGTACATATATAAACAATCACAAATTTTGGGAAAGGAATTTGAAAGCTATATAATTTAAAGTCTGGAAAACTAAACAAGCAAAAGTGGAAAAAATACAAATTGAACAATTTCAAAAGATTAATAATTTAAGCTATAAATAAAAAACTTATCTAGTATTTAAATTTATTATAAAATTAACTTTAATTAAAATTATGTAATACATTTATGAATAATGTAACTCCTTTACAACAATATTCATTAACAATTTTTTTTTAAAAAAATATTCAAAATAATAAGACTGCTTAAAGTAGCATTTACATGTAAAATAAATATTTTACATAATATAATTTTAATTAATATTTAAAAAAATAAGCAATTATGATTTAAAAAACAGAAAAAAAAATGAAAATTAATAGTTTAAAATTGGTATTTGAGTAAAAAAGAATGTTACAATACCTCATCTAGCTTTACGTATGTCAGACCATCACACTTTTGAATAATATTTTCAACAAATTTCTCTGCCTGGTTAATAAAATGTTTAGATGATTTTACAGTAGCTACCATTTTGTACACATCAAAAACATACTTAGCATAATTACTTGTTTCTTTGGATCTAAACTTATCAAAAAGGTGTTTTGGTCTAATCAAATAATCAAAGAAAGTCTCTCGAGATACGCTAACAAACAACAAGTCTGTGTCTGCAGTCGAAACTGCCAATTCTTCCACAAGAGGTATAAGGTTTTTGACTTCGAATTCTAAATTTGAATATATGGCTGTAGTTTTTTCAGAAAAAAAACTGTTAAGAGCCTTGCATAAATTACTTATATCAAAACTTAAACGAGTACATTGGCGAATGCAGGTTTGAAGTTGATTAATATCAAGTTTCTCAACATACGCTTGATAATTTCGAGATTTTGGAAGTTTTGCAACTTCTAAGAAAATCTGAGTGGCTTGAATTTTATCCAGAAGGTATGAAACCTTATCTAAAACTTTAGACAACATAACTAATGATAAATGCATATCTGTTACACATGAACGAATAGCATCTGCTGATATATTAGTTTTGCTTTCACATCCTTTATCTGAACTAGAAGGTTTACTGGAACTTGAATATTTTTTCGTAGTTATATTCTTGTCAATTTGATGGCTTCCAAGCTGATCAAAATGTGCTTGTTTAACTTTTGAAACTTCATCATCAGCTTCCTGTAATCTAACAAAAAATTCCCTAAAATTATCAACTTACCACAAGAAACCAACATTATAAAAATACATCCATTCATAAAATTTCAAGAGCATAGAAAATTGAAAAGAATATATGAAGCTTATATCAAACAGTTAACAGCTTCTATGAAATAAATTTCCAAATTATAGCAAACACCCTGACTTTTAAATTTTTTTGTTCATTTACACACAGCAAATTATCTATAGAAATTATTAATTGAATAAATATTTAATTCTGAAAAAGTTTATTAAAAGAAGAAATCACTCTACTTACTAATTAGTTTTAAAGAAAATACTTTAATGAATTGATAAATGTTAAATAATACAGAGTTTTACTTTCTATGATAAAATGCACTAATTAATCACCCAAGAAAGAATTCTTTTCTGTGTGTGTTGGTTTAATTTGTTAGAATGTTTCTTTACTGCGTAATAGATACCCATTTCAAATAAGTTTTACAATTACCAAGTTTAGTTTAGTTTTATTAATGTCGCACTAGAAGCAACACGAGGGCTATTGGCGACGGACTTCATAATTTTGAACTTTGGTCAAGTGACGAGGGCGGCACCTGAGCTAGCACCCCATCTCCTAACTTCCACACCACGCCAACTGGAGAACTTTGGGCCCCGACAGATTTAACATGCATCAGCCCTGGCTACACAGCAAGTCTTTACCAGCCAAGGCTCGAACCCGCGACTCAATGAAAACCGCCGGCCACGAGTCTGAAACCATGACCACTAGGCTACCACGGCCACTTTACAATTACCATATCTATAAATATGGCTTTGAACATGGGGTGGAAAAACGACCCAGCCTCATATTACTCACTGAAATTACCCAGTACTCAAAATATCTGATATCATAACTAAAACATCTTATGTCACAACTAGAGATGTAGGAGTGGTCACAAAATTAATAAACTTATAGGTCTAACAACCCAATACTACATGGATGATATATTAATTTTTATAGGGATTGCAAGGGGAAAAAATTTATTACTAAACATTTGAAATGTATACATTGTGTTTTTAGCTTAACTCTTTTCGAGAAGTAGCTTAATTCCATAACACCTCAAAAACACCTACTAACCAAAGACAGAAGAGAACTCTTTTTTGAGACTCAATTTGTTAAAGTATTTATTCGATAAGTTGAAAATACTCAGTTTGAATGAAAGTATGTTTCCTGAGCTAAAGTAGAAAAAGATATTGTGTAACAAAGAGGCACTTAAATCGAAAATTAAAAATATTAATGCAATAACAGCCACAAGGTACATGTGAATATAGCTTTAAAAGGTTACATCTGATAAAAAAAAATATTTTAAATAAAAAAGGTGAAAAACAGATACCATTAATTAGTAATATATAGTAATGGATATAGGATATAAATTATTTGTCTTACATTTTTTTATAAATTACTTGAGCTTTAATATTTATTCTTAAAGATTTCCCTTACTTTCTCTGAATGTTTATAAATAAGAAAAAATTCACTGAATGATTTCAAAACTGATTTGGGATATTACTCTTTGTAGCTATCTAAAATAAGGTATCTTTATTTAAACCCACAGAGAGTCAAATTCATCACTTTTTATTGAACATGTTATTATCAAATAGCTAAATAAATTTATTACATACTTTTATTATATAATTTTACAGTCCCAATACAATTTATTATATTAGTTTTGCATAAGCCACATGAAGATAAAAACCTTAAAAAGCTTCTTATGAACTTTTCTTCCAAAATTTTAGGTATGAAAAATTATATTTTTATTAAAATTAATTAAATTATATTTGAATTTGGTTCCTTCTGTTTAAAATAATGTTTTACTCAACAGAGAAAAAATTCCGAAACAAACAACATTTCGAAAATTAGGAATATTTTGCAAACATGAATTGGGCCCCCCCCTCCCAAATATAAAGCTTATTACTTCATTTTCAAAAAGTTGATTTCTTGTTCATTTTGCTGCAATATTCTTCTAGACTTCTCAAGAGCTAATTTACAATCCTTTACAATAACATCAGTTTTACTTTTTGAAACTTGGCTATATTCTGTAATTTTCTTCAGCAACAATTGAATCTACAAGAGCAAGATAAACTTTTATTATATATATAGCAGCAGTATAACTTCAATTAACTGAATGTAAAAAGAAATAATTCAATGGAAATTTTTGATTATTTATTAAACAATTCAAATGGATTAAATTAATCAACCACACCATTATTAATAGGATCAATTTTCTTCATATTAAAACAGTATTTTATTAATATTAAAATTCCAACCTTCAGATTTGGTTTATTTAATTCAATAATTAAGTTATTTTTCATGTCCAAACATTCTTAACTGAAAAACAATAATTTAAAAATCATAAAAGCAATATTAATTTAAAGTAATTTATCTATGATATACATAAACAATATCTTCAAACACAGAAATGAAAATTTTTTTTAACCTGCTCCTTTAATAATTCGAGCCTTGACTGTCTGAGATCCGATTTTGATACAGATGAGCCTGTACAATATAATATTTCAAAATTAGTTTTCTAAAAATATCTGTAATATAATCTAACCATTTTTTTTGAAACAAAAGAAATTTATTTCTCATAAAATAAAATTTGTAATCCAAAATAATTATTTTATCACACTTTAAATGCATTAGCTAATGGTTATACTTAGAAATATACATAAATTCTTCTTGATTTACAAATATTTCCATAAATTAAGATTGTGAAGATATTTTTTAAAACAATTTTTTTAATAAATAGAAACAACATATTAACTTTCAAGTAAATACAGGAAAAAAAATGAGCACACAATGAAAATATGTGCAGCATAATTATGAATAAAATTCCTTATATATATATATATATATATATATATAAAAATTATATATATATATAATAAAACTTTATTTGCGAATGGAAATAAATCTATAATTTATATACAATGAAACAAAAAGGAACCTTCAGAGTTAAATTTATAATTACTCATGTCTCACAAACAAACTATTTAAAGAATTATTATTATTTGAGGGGGAGGAGGTGACTTTCAGTTAGAAAAATTTAATTTCCTTCAATTTACTTTTCACTTTTACATTTATCTAATTTTAAAATAAAATAAATATTTTTTTTTTAAATATTGTTTTGTTGATTCAATTACAGTCAACTTTTAGAAGATCCATTACAGACTATTATCAAAGGATCCCCCCTCCCTTATTTTTGAACCACAGATAAGATGAGGAAGACATCTCAGATTGCACTTTACTCTTTTAAATAGCATTTTAAGATGAAGCAAGATTTATCATGAAACTATCTCACTTTCTACAATCTATAGTGGAATTAGGAATTAAACTTATGTCTCAACCCATACATTATTGGTTTTTATGTTCACAGCCTTAACCCCTTCTCTCCAACACCAGGTTGCGAAAGTTCCTCACATTTTCTTAATCATATAAGTATTCAAAAATTTTAGATAGTTCACAATAAATAAGGTTACACAAACAAAAAATTATAAAAAGTTGAAGAATGAAACAATTCATTGAAATCATCAAAAGGTTCCTTCTAAGTTGAACAAAATATTTACCTTTTATTTCTGACTGATTTTTAAAAAAATAAGTTAATAATAATAATTAACTCTTAAAAATACAGTCATAATTACGTGTTAATTTGTGAGATCATAAATCATTTCTTTGCATGTTTTATACAAGTAGACAAAAATTCTAATTTTAGAATTCCTTTCAAAACAGACATTTCTTTTGCATTATAAGATATATTTAAATAAAATATGATTTTAAAACATAAATTCAGAATTCTGATCATGAAATCTTTTATAGAACTTTAGAACTTCAATCCAGGAATGTTAGATCCATTTGTTTTCATCCTCAATCTCAAGCAATTAGCATTTAATTTAGACAGGATAGCATTTCTCAGATAATGGTACTTTGCCACTGTCTTTTCATACATATGACTTTATTACAGTTTCCCCTTAAGCAAATGTTCGAGATTGCATATCCTATGGGAAACTCTCAACAAGCCATACGCTTTTGGTTCCTCTTACTCTCACGTTACAGAAATACTCAGGATTAAAAATATCCCATGGGAAATGCACAAATGGCGATTCACCTTCATTTCTTTCTTTCTCTGGAGTGTGTCATCTGACACAACAGACCACCCTCTACAGGTAGACTAGCCTTCCTCACAAATCACAGTGTATATCCGACATGCAACTAGCGCCTCCTACGAGTTATTAGTACAATTTGAGAAGTGTGGTTTAATTAAAAATTTTCAAGAATTTTACATTTATTTATCTCAAAAGCATTTAATTAAACTTAGAAATGCCTAATATATACAAACAGTATAGACTGTTTAAAAGCACTGGAAATTATTTTCGAGTGTTTTATCTCAAATTTGTCCCAATTGTTTATTTAAATAATGTTTTTGAAAAATAAACTTAATGCTAATGTGTGTAATCTTTCACATAGTCTGAAGAGCAAAATTTTTAAACACTTATTTTACCTGAGAATTTAAGAGGACTGTAAATTTACAAAGATATTTTTATTCAGCTTAATTTTGTAATACTTAAAAAATTTCATATACTGATACATTATCTTGAATTTTTAAGGTAAATAAAATTAGATTTGTGTTACTTTTCAATTATTTTTTTCCAGTTACTTTACTTCATTAAAAGATTTTTCTCATCTGTATAAACTTTTCAAGATAAATGTTTCAAAGCATGTCAAGAATAATGATCCCCTTTTTCACAAATGTTTACCATTTTTAAAATTATTATCCAACATCTGAAGTGAAAAAAAATAATAAGTGATGGTGAAGTTTTACGGTGCAAGAGCCAGACATGACCATGTTGCGCCAAACAAGGAGCATCTGTGATCTAGGTGTTCGAGTGAGTGAATGTAAAGCTTCTAATATGGCGCAAGAGCCAGATATGGCTACAACATTTAACTGTGGTCTAGACTTGAAGAAAAGACAAAAATTGGTTGACAAGAAAAAGGGTCGAAAATATAGAAGGATTGCTAGGGTATTAAAAGGAGAGCGTAACCAGTGTTTACCAAAGTCAGTAAACCCCATAGGAAAGAAAAAGATCATGATGCCTATACTTACTTGAAGACAAGTCCCTGAGGTCCCCTGATATAATCCCCAGGGGCAGGATGCCCGGCTATACCCCCAGATGCTGGGTACCCATTTTAGTCACCTCATATGACATGCACGAGCTATAGTGGGACTATTCGTCATTCCCGGTAAAAAAAAATAAATCATAGACTTTGAAAATTGAAGGGGGATGAGTGCATCGGGGGAAATGAGGGTGTGACACCCTTAGGAACCATATAAGGCAATAATTATACTAGCGATGCCATTACCAATATGAATAACAAAATTCATCATGCACAGGATGTGCAAATCTTTATAGTACAGATTTTTAATTTTTTTTTATTAATGTCACACTAGAAGCAACACGAGGGCAATTGGTGATGGACTACATCATTTTGAACCTCGGTCAAGTGACGAGAATGACACCAGAGCTGTGTGGCACCTCCTCTCCTAACTTCCACACCACTCCAACGGGAGGACTTTGGGCACCAACAGATTAATCATGCATCAGCCCTGGCTACACAGTGGGTCTTTAGTGACATCAAGGCTCGAACCCAAAACCCAACGAAAACCGCCGGCTACGAGTCTGAAACCATGACCACTAGGCTACTGTGGCCATGTTTTTAAAAATGAAATAAATGCATGCTTATTAAAATTTTGCCAGTGTAAAAAATATGTGGTTAGAAATCTTATAAACACATTATGAAATTTCAAAATGAAATAAAGACATTGTTAGAAACATCTATGTATGACAACATCATACTGCACAACATGAATATTTGATCAATGTAATAATATTGATCACGATCGTAAGTAGTAACTATATGTAATATATCTGTTACATATATAATTATTGAAAGCACTGACAAAATTGGTAGCAATTTAGATTTTGTGAATGAACTTGTTAGAGAACAATCAACAATTTTCAAAAAAACAACTGTTCTAGAATTTAACTATTACATAGGAAATTTATTAATTCTTTTTCATTTTGATTGATTTGTTATATTCATGTGATAACTCAAACTACATCCACAAGAAACGTGTCCATAAAGGACAAATAACTAAGCCAATTAATGCATTAGAAATTAATGAAAGTTACGATGTTGCTCAGCTAGAGTTAGTTAAATGTAAAAATGTTCACAATTTACTGAAAAACTTGAAGAACCATTTGACGAGATTAGAACATAAAATGAGAAAGATGTTGATAAATCATCGAGGGATAGGATTCTATTCAGAACATTATTGACAAAATTGCATTACAGGTAAATCTTGAAATTTCCAAACAAAAATTTAATTTAGAAACTTTTATTAATGTATGCTCATCAAAAACTAAAAACTTTTAAAATATTTCAAAAATAGCATTGCTAACTTTTAGTAATAATATCCAAGAATGGCTAACAGTTTCAGACTTAAGGACAGTGTTGACAGCAACAATATGTTATCTGATGCTAAAAAATTGCTATATTTCATCTAATCTCTTTGAGTAGATGCATTTAGAATCGTGCAATCAATTTCCCATTTCCAATTCCAGGCATGAAATTCTTTGGAAATTAAGAGGACTGCTATTTGAATAAAAGAGATATTTTTTTACCTCATATTCGAATAAAAAAAAAATTGTTTACATTAAAAATTAATGCTGCTACCATCAATACACACTGAATCCTAATCCACTATTTTGAATCTTGTTGACAGCATCAATGAAATAACGTATTTACTACAGATTTTAGAACAAAAATAGAGAATTTTAGTGACACTTTGCAACTGTATCAAGTATTTCAAAAACTAGATAACTCTACAAAATTGTGGTTTGAAAGGCAACCGAAAAAGAAAAACATCGTGCAGTTGAAAACTGTATTGAATTTTTAATAGTTCATGAACGAGCACTTCAACGTAATAAATTCCCTTTCAATAAAAAGCATATTCAAACTAAAACAATTGAATTGATATATAAAACTGCATGCTTATATTGTAATGAGAAACATAATATTGATAAATGTTCAAGGTTCTTAAATTTGCATGCAAAAAAGAGAATAGATTTATTAAGAATAATTTTTTTTTAACTGTATCAAATGATCATCAAAATAAAATGTGCTAAAGCCAGAACAAATATAGACAATGTGCTAAGTTTTACCATACTCTTTTACACATCAAAAATCAGAATCTATAAAATTATTTTTCTGATGGGGGAAAAAAAAACCCTATCTACAAGCCAACACATTCATTCCTTCACCAGAAATGGAAAACACAATTTCAAATAGAGAGTCATCAACATGTCTGCACTTTATTATACAAAGAGCATTCATTCCCCCCTTACTTGATGTTTCAAGGTGACTGCTTAGCTGGATTTCTATTGAGTATGAGTAATTTTTTTTCTCTTTGCAGGTTTATTTTTGTCAGTTTGCAATGGCTAGACAATATAAGTTGATAGCTTATTTCGATGTAGACAGCTGCATTTTTTTGGGACGATTACAAACACTTTGTACTCAGAGGTTTTGATTCTTTTGTGTAGTTACCAATTTAATATTAAGTTTCCTTGTCAGCTTTTGATGCATACATTAAATGATTATTTGAAAGCCATGAAGTCAACTTTCAACAATAATTTCAACATGTTGGAATTGAAAAAAAAGTTAAAACCAACAGTTATTTATAATAGTAGAGTATAATTTATTTATAGCAAAAGATAAGAAAATGAAAGAGATTACTTCTACCAAAAAGGAGATTATCAGTGAGTATCAAGATATAATAGTTAGAATAGGTATTGTTAAAAAGCTAAGATAAAGAAAAGCAACAATATTTTAAATTATAACAAATTAATAAATTTTTTTTAATGACTTGGCTAGGAATGCAATTAAAAAGAAAAAGTATTTTTACGCCTGGAATAATTGTTGAAATATGCAATCTAATGTCGTCTTCAGCAACCAATTGGTTTTCACGATTTTCGCATACATACATTGAAACATATGACATAAGATGTTTCACAGCTCTTTGGCATTTTCAGAATATTCTTTTTCTAATGTCAATCCAAATATGCATACTATCAACTTGATCAAAATTTAGTTTTAATTGAGTGTAAGTCGATATATCAATTTGTTGTTCTTATTCTTTTTGAACAAGGAAGTATTCAAGAAATGTTTTTTGCAAATCTGATTAATGTTGGACCAAACTAATTTTTACATTTTTATCATGATTAGCGTTACCGTCTACTAAAATATTATGCAAATTAGGAAAGCATTCAATATTATCTTTCAAAATACAATCTGCCCAAAATTTCAATTTTTAAAGAATTGTGTTAATTTTACTTTATACCTTGAAAATAGTGAAATAAGTGGACAAATAAGTGAACGATTCTTCACCTGAGCAAAGAATGGAGACTAATGTGTGACCTAATGTGTCTCAGTTAATTTATTTGAAGCACGTTACTTTTACAAAATTTAAGATTTTACTTTATCTATAAAATGCTTATTTATGTTTAATTTTACAATCAAACTTCCTTTAAGAATTCCATCTTTTATAAAAATTAAAATTTTACTAAAATCTTGGCACTTTTATTAAATAAAGAGTGATCTCTTGCAGAACCCCTGTCAATGTTTTAGGGAACCCTAAGGTTCCACAGAACCCAGTTTGAAGACCTCGGCTCTAGGTGAAGATGGGCTTTTCCAGTGCATAGATTAGAGCTTCGTTTCAGGATCATAAGTAAAAAACCACAATTTGTCATAACATTGTTATCCTATCCAATAAGTTTGGGTCATTTTCAGTGGCCTTCAAAGTGTCAGTATAAACTTTTGTGAACTTCTTATGGTTCAAACATGAGAATTTCAGGCATCATTTTGTCCTACATTTTTTGCACGTGAAAATTGTTATGTAAAATTGCTGTACTGATTCTTTGCCAACATTCTTACAGCCTCAGCAACTGCAAGAATACTTAACCAAAGGTCAAATAGAACTAGATTGCCGATTTTTTTAATATTGTCATCCATTTTTGACGTAGAAGGACAATACGGGTGTGAATCATTTTCAACATCTTCTCAGCCCTCTTGAAAATGCTTAAACCACTCAAAAGCACATGCATGCAATAAACATTCATTACCATACACTTCTTTCAATAAATTATAAGGTTCAGTAGTGGTTTTTCCAAGTTTCATGCAAGATTTTACAACAATTCATTGCTCCATTGTTACACTTGCCATTTTATCAGGTGTATAGGTGATTGCTATATAAATATGTGTTGCTTTAAATATTATCAGACGATTTAGAACTATATTGATTTATTTACGAGATATTATATTTACAAGTGCAATTGTATTACTAGCACTAATGGCGGACAGAAAAAGAATACAGAATAATTATTTTTGTAGTAAACATAACACAAGTTGAGTAGTATCTGTCCTTGCTCTGTTCAAGCGATTAAATATCACCACAACTACTCCCCCTCTAAGTGAGATACTCTGCCAAGATGTATCTCACTGATAACGAAATGGCAATTTAACTTCACGTCCCCTTCTTGTGAATCTGGTTGAGGGAGCAATGGGCAACGGTGCAAACCTGATCTTTTTTTTAACTGGTGATGTAGGCTTGTCAACTGGATTGCTCTTATGATTTATTGCACAATCAGTTTCAGGAGAGTTGTCAGAAAAACATGGTTTGAGCCTGTCTATAGAAATGTTAACATTTTTATTTTTTATGAGAAGTGTGAAAATTTTATCAGATCGTTTAATAACTTGATATGGTCCATGATATGGCGGTTGCAGACTCTGACGAATAATGTCAGTGCGCACGAAAACATGTGAACAATTTTGAAAGTCTTTGAAAACGAAGGGTTTCTGCTTGCAGTTATATGAAAATGGAATAGGTTTCACTTGTTTCATAGTTGCTTTAAGTTTTTGGACAAACTCTGGTTGTGGTTGGAATTTAGTATCTTCAAAGAAATCGCATGGTAAACGAATGTTTTCACCATAAAGAAGTTCCGCTGAAGTAGATTGAAAATCAGCGCGCCAAGTTGTTCTTAATCCGAGCAATATGATTGGAAGAGATCTTGTCCAACTTTCATTTTCATGACACATTATACTTGCTTTTAGAGTTCGATGCCATCGTTCTATGCATCCATTTGCCTGTGGATGGTATGATGTAGTTCTATTTCGTTTAAATCCTATTAATTTTGAAAGTTCTTGAAAGAGTTGTGCTTCGAATTGGGTACCTTGATCAGTGGTAATGACTAAAGGTGTTCCAAAACGTGTGATCCAACCTTTAAGCAAGTTGTCTGCTACTGTTTCTGCTCGAATATCAGGTAATGGAATTGCTTCAGGCCATCGACTGTATCGATCTATGATAGTCAAGCAATAACGAAATCCTTCAGATGATGGTAAGGGAACAATAATATCTAAATTGATTTCTGTGAAGCGTTTGCTGACGTTGTGATATTGTTGAAAAGGACTCTGCACATGTCGTGTAACTTTGGACTTTTGGCATTTTAGACAGCTTCTAGTCCAAGTTCTTGCATCCTTATTTATTGACGGCCATACAAACTTCGATTTTAGTAATTTGGTTGTAGCCTTGATTCCAGGATGGGCGAGGTTATGAACACTGTTGAAAACAATTTTCCTGAATGATTCTGGTATATAAGGCCTCTTTTTCTTTGTAGAACTGTCATAAAATATATCACAGCTGGAACCAAAGACAGGAACTTTTTCTAATTTTAGCGAAGAATTCTGAGTAGAAAGAATTTTTTTTAACTCCTTGTCAGTTTCCTGCGCTTTAGCTATAGCTTCATAATCAAGTTCTGACTGAATATGAAGTTCGTCTATTCTAGACAGAGTATCGGCAATGATGTTGTTTTTTCCAGATATGTGCTGAATGTCAACAGTGAATTGCCCAACATACTCCAGATGCCTTTGCTGTCGAGGAGTTGCTTTTTCTAATTTCTGCTGGAATGTATAAGTTAGTGGTTTATGGTCAGTAAAAATTGTGAAGTTTCTACCTTCCAAAAAATGTTTAAAATATTTTACAGAAGAATATGCAGCCAACAGCTCACGGTCGTATGTGCTGTAGCGTTTCTGGGTGTCAGTTAGTTTTCTTGAAAAGAAACTAAGGGGTTTCCAGATGCCATCTTCTAGCTGTTGTAGTACAGCTCCTATACCATTATCAGATGCATCAACCATTAAGGAAATGTGAGCATCTTCAGAAGGATGAACTAGTACAGTTGCATTACATAGCTGTTGCTTACAATTTTGAAAAGCTTGAATTGCTTCTTCGGTCCATGGAATTTTGTTGTTGTCATTCTTTTTCTTTCCTCTTAGATATTCATTCAGAATGGCTTGATTTTCTGCAGCATTAGGAATAAATCGATGGTAAAAATTGATAATTCCTAAGAATCTTCGCAATTCCTTTATAGTTTCAGGAAGCTTGAAATCTTCGATAACTTTTATTCTTTTTGTTGGCTCAATCCCATTGAAAGAAATACGATGACCTAAGAAATTTACTTCACTTTGAAAGAATTTGCATTTTGCAACCTTAATTACCAAGCCGGCATCTTGAAGCCGTTGGAAAACTTGTCTAAGATGACTAATGTGCTGTGCATCATCCTTAGATGCAATGAGAATATCATCAAGGTAGCTGAAACAAAAATCTAAGCCCCGAAGTACAGAATGAAGAAATCGTTGAAAGGTCTGGGCAGCATTTCGCAATCCAAATGTCATTCTGGTGAATTCGTATAGACCAAAAGGTGTGCAGATGGCTGTTTTTTCTATGTCAGATGGTTCTACTGGTATCTGATGGTAGGCTCGTTCTAAATCAAGTGTTGAAAATACAGTGCATCCATACAAATTATGAGAGAAATCATGCAAGTGTGGAATAGGGTACCTGTCTGGTTGGGTGACAGCATTCAAAGCTCTGTAATCCCCACAAGGTCTCCAACCACCGGGTTTTTTTGGCACTAGATGTAATGGATTTGCCCAAGGACTACTAGAGGGTCTGCAAATTCCTTGTTCTAGCATATATTCGAATTCCTCTCTTGCGATTTTGAGTTTGTCTGAAGCTAGGCGACGAACTTTTGCTGTGACGGGTGGACCATTTGTTATTATATGATGCGTAACTAAATGCTTTGGTTCTCTAATCAGTGAATTTTGAAGTGTTATTTCCTTGAATTCATTAAGAAGACTAGCCACTGAAGAAGTAAATGATGAAGAAGCTATTGTAGTGAGAGAAAAATTTGGAAAAGTTGCTATTTTACCAAATGATGACAAAGAAGTTAAAGGATCGATAAGACATTTTCTTTTTAAATCAACTAATAGTCCGAATTTTTTGGGAAAATCTGCTCCTATAATAGCTCTTGAAACATGTGCTATTGTAAAAGACCAAGTAAATTGGCGGCGAAGTCCAAGATCTAATTTTAGAGTTTTGGTACCAAAAGTTTGAATTTTGGAACCATTAGCGGCAAATAAAATAAAATCTGATATTTTATTATTCCTTTGTTTGTATACAGGAATTACAGATATATCGGCTCCCATGTCGATTAAAAACTGCTTACCAGTTGATTTATCATGTAAATATAAGCGGCAACTTTTCTCGCCAATATCGCCAGCCGCATCAAGCGATTGGCTTACTGGTTTTCCGAATTTTCTTTTTTAAACTGGCATGGCTGTACACATTTTTTTGCATTTTTTCCAAATTTAAAATGGTACCAGCAAAATTCGTATCGAGCCGAATTAGATCTGGATCTTCTTCGTCTGTCATTTCCTCTCGATTTGCTGCGTGACCTAGTATTTCGAGAAAATTCATCAAATTTTTTTGTTAATGCAGCAATGTCGGCTTGCAATACATCTAATTTATTGCGATCGAAAGATGACGCCGAATTTGGCAATGAGCCAACTTTCGTTACTTGGCATATTTCTGACGAACTGTAAACAGCAATAATTTTATCAGCCATCTCGGCAATTTTATCTAAAGTATCGTTACTTATACCTTAATATCCGCTGATTCGAATAGAATGCTTCAAAATCACGTCCTAAGTTACCAAATATAGGAGATTGCTATATAAATATGTGTTGCTTTAAATATTATCAGACGATTTAGAACTATATTGATTTATTTACGAGATATTATATTTACAAGTGCAATTGTATTACTAGCACTAATGGCGGACAGAAAAAGAATACAGAATAATTATTTTTGTAGTAAACATAACACAAGTTGAGTAGTATCTGTCCTTGCTCTGTTCAAGCGATTAAATATCACCACAGGTGAAACTAAAAAAACGCTAATGCGAACGAAGGGTACTACTATTCAGATTTATATACAGAAGCAAGAGGCACTGCAATTGAAAAAGAAGGCTTCATAGAAGGAATTGAAAAGAAGGAAACAGCTATCGATCACTGGCCTTAGGCACATACATACTTCTTTTGTAACATCGCCAGTTTCGTTATTTAATATTCACACTTGGTATATAATGCTGTACTTTGCTGTAATAAATTAGATGAGAGATCTTCAATGTATTCGTGGTTATAAAATTAAAATAAGTGAAGTTGTCAACATTTCAAAAATTAACATTCATGAGTTTAAATGATGAAATGTGTGTGTATAACAGGTCAATTGAAAAGTCCCCAGCCTGACACATAGATGGCGCTACTAGAATTAAATCCATATGTTTTTTAATTAGCCCTAACCCTCAAAAGATGCGTGTATAAATTTGACAGCTGTCGGATCATTAGTTTGTGAATTATAGCATTTTGAGTGAAGCAACTTTTGTTATTGTGAAAAAATGGATAAAAAGGAATTTCGCGTGTTGATAAAATATTGCTTTTTGAAGGGAAAAAATACAGTTGAAGCAAAAACTTGGCTTGATTGAAGTTTCTGGACACTGCCCCAGGAAAATCAACCATCAAGGATTGGTATGCTAAGTTTAGACGTGGTGAAATGAGCACCGAAGACGGTGGACGCCCAAAAGAGGTTGTTACCGACGAAAACATTAAAAAAATCCACAAAATGATTTTGAATGACCGTAAATTGAAATTGAATGAAATAGCAGACACTCTAAAGATATCAACTGAACGTGTACATCATATCATTCACGAATATTTGGGTATGAGAAAGCTCTGTGCAAAGTGGGTGCCACGCGAGCTCACTTTTGACCAAAAACAACGAGTTAATGATTCGGAGCAGTGTTTGAAGATGATCAAGCGCAATAAACCTGAGTTTTTGCGTTGATATGTGACAATGGATGAAACATGGCTCCATCATTTCGCTCCGAAGTCCAATCGACAGTCATCCGAGTGGACTGCACACGATAAACCCGCTCCAAAGCGTGGGAAAACGCAACAGTCGGCTGTTAAGGTTATGGCGTCTGTATTTTGGGATAATTTTCATTGACTATCTTGAAGAAGAAAGGACCATCAACAGCGACTATTATTTATTGGACCGTTTGAAGGACGAAATCGCCGAAAAACGGCCGCATTTGAAGAAAAAGAAAGTGCTGCTTCACCAAGACAATGCACCGTGTCACAAGTCAGTGAAAACAATGGCAAAAATCCATGAATTGGGCTTCGAATTGCTTCCTCATCCACCGTATTCTCCAGATCTGGCCCCCAGCGAATATTTCCTGTTCTCAGATCTCAAAAAAATGCTCGCTGGGAAGAAATTTTCATCGAATGAAGAGGCGATCGCAGAAACTGAGGCCTATTTTCAAGCAAAGGACAAATCATACTACAAAAATGGTATCGAAAAGTTGGAGGGTCGCTATAATCAGTGCATCACCCTTGAAGGGAATTTTGTTGAATAAAAAAAAAAACTAATTTTGCCAAAAAAATGTGTTTTAATATGGTAGGCCGGTAAATGTGTTTAAAATGGTATGGTGTGTAAAAAAAATGTGTTTTACTATGGTATTTTCAATTGACCTGTTATATAATAGAGCTTTTAAAGCTGTTATTTTAAATTAAAAACAAAAATCAGTATCTTATTTAACTTGTGATTTTTAATTCTCTACCAATATCTATAACTGCAGATTCATTATCACAGCACATAAATACATACAAATAATGGTGTTGAAGTTTCAATAAATTATGCCTTATTAATCACATTAACCAAAAGAGATATTATTTATAATTGTTGATTATTATAATCTACCATAACATATATCCATTTGAAAATTCATTATAATACATTTATACCATTGCATATAAACCATCACATGTTGTTTTAAGTTACAATTTAAATAAATGCACAAGATAATTTTAAAGAAATTTGCTTAAAAGAAACCTAAGTTGAACTTTGATAGTACAGACCACTATATTCTGATAAAATATTTAATTCAATTTTAAGTTTAATTTTTTTTATCAAATACAATGCAAATACATTAAGATCCCATTTTTGTAAGGAAAATTTATGCTATTGATTAGAAATTGATCTTATTTATTAGACATCAAAATTTTTTTCACTATACAATTGTTCAATTTGAAATAATACACGGGAATACTTAAGGCCAAGATTAACCTAAATGTACTTAAATTAATATAATACCCTTACCTATGAATTTATGATAGCAATATACGTTCAAATACAACAAGTTCTTGAATGCTTTTTATTTATGGTTACAAAAGACTTTTCTTTATATAAAATGTAGTTGCTCGTGTATATCAACATGAATAATTTTTTGCAATGTTATTATTCACTAACATTGATTATTAGATTATTCACTAAGTGAATACTATGAATGTAATGAATACTTTCAACAGATAACAGGTACTTTAAAACTTAAATTTGAAATGTTCAAGTAACTCAACAGAGTAAAATAATTTTATATGTAAATCCAAAAAATTTATTTGGTATTATGCACTTTCTTAAAAAAACTTAGTTGCCCAAATGTACAAAACATGTCAACAAAATAATGATATATGAAAGTGTTTTAAAATTTAGAATTATGCTTAAATGAAAAAAATCAAAGTTGAATTACCTGCAGCTTTTGGACCATAACCGACATCAACCTTGACTTTAGAATGTTGTAGAATATTAATTATTTGATCTCGCAATTGTATATCTTTTGTTAGATTCAAAAGAGAACGAGTACCTTCACGAAGTTTTTCATAACTTTTCTGCAAATTAAAAAAAAAAACCATACATGAACAATTTTAATATTTTTACTTCATGGTAATTAATTTTTTTCAGAAAACATAATTATATTCTAAAAAGAACATTACAGTAAAATTTGAAAGATTTATGGAACTACTTAAAATATCACATTTCAATAGGAAATGACTATTTAGAATAATTAAAAATTATAACTATTCAAATTGCATTGCTGACATAAAAGTAGTTTATCTGCACTTCATAATCACTCATATAAAGATAATGATGCAATTTAGGGAGGTTAAACCAGCCGGGGGGGAGGATATTTGCAGTCCTCTTAACAAAATAAAATATTTACATATATTATAATATTCAGTTAAAAATAGAAAAAAGATGGGAAAACTTCTAATATATTATCAAGACTTACCTTTAACATTTTCTTTTCTACAGTAACGTTAATGAATCTTTCTCTCTCATCAAACAAGCTAAGTTGTAAATCAATAAGAGCTTTTTGTAAATTAGATATTTTCTCCCCTCTTCGCAAAACTTCAATTTCTAATTCATGCTAAAATCATTTCAGATTTCATATTATTATATAATTATATACATGAATAAAAAGATTTATACTTAGTCATCCAAATATTGAAATTAAAAAAAAATTACCATTTTTATTATAATACATCTTTAGACATAGCATATTTTAAAGAATGTTAGAATCAATATATAGAGCAATTTATTAGAAAATTTGATTTTTGTTCTTTTGAGTACATATAAACTTGTATTCATAAAGTAACACTTATTTCAGCATTGTAACAGCTTAGCGATATAATTTATAATTCTCTCTCTAATATTATTGTTAAATCACTGAATACGTATAATACATAACTCCATAAATGACGTGTAAAAATGCATTTATAATTCAAGGTTGGGTAAGAGCATCTTAGTTCACTGAAGATTTATTCATTTCGATGAGAGAGAGGCAATACATATATATTATTCCAATTGGTAAGGTGAGAGACACAGTTCCTCCATCTCGATTACAACAGAAAAAGGCAGCATTTTTTATTGTGCAGGTCAATTTATAATGGTGTAGCGCGTGGCATGAGTGTGTGTAATTTTTTTAATGAAGATTAGAAGGTTTGAAGAAAGGACTTCTTTTATTGGGTTCGGTTTACAGCTGGCAGATATAAAACATAATAATATTTATAAGGGATATATAAAAACATGCTTACAACACGCAACATACATACACACGCATACCACAAAAGTTACTAACTACTAGAGGTTGGATCGAAAGTCTTATGGCGGATAGCGCCATCTGTTGGTTTTTGGTTCAGTTCTTTAAACCATTGGTTACAATGGGAATTTTCCAGGGATTTCTCCAGGTAATGAAAAACTCATGTGGTATAAGATGAAGGGATAATGAGGAATTAACATAGCCTTTATCAGTCTAGAATGGATTATTTCTAGTAGATTTATGATTACGGGAAGCTGATTCAACATATTTTATGAGCATGTGATCTAATTAAAAAAAGGATAATTTGGAATTTGATCAGAAAATAGGGATGAACTCTTTACTTTTGAGTTAGAAAATGGGAAAATTTAGGAAATTAAATTAGTTTTATGCAAGATCATTACAAATCCTCCCCCGCAAGACACGAGTGTGCATTAGGCCTTTACGTACAACCATACAATACAGAAGTGTCTAAGAAAAATACTAAACTTAAAATTTAGATTCAGTTATCCCCAAAAATTTATACCTAAAAATCCCTTTATCTTTACAAAACACAAATAATTTCCAATAAAGGGATAAAATAAAAAAAACTGTGAGTTTACGCAAACATGGATGAATTGCACTGCTGCCACACTAAAATATATCATAACAAGTAATCATATGTACGGTAAACAGTAACATAAAAGAATGAAGTACATAGAACATGACCAAATTATAATATTGTAAGCCTCATTAGTTCAGCTGATACAACAATTTAAGTTGATTATGTTAGTCCACCAATTAAAATGTCCCATCCTAAATAGGAACATGTATCAGTGTCTATGCAGTCCGTCAAATATTCAACTAAGAAAATATTGAAGATACACCTACATAATTCAAAATTATCACACTTAATTTTTTTAAAAAAAGAAACAAGTTGTTCAATTCAAATTATCAGTATTATAACATTCATGTGGTTTAACACAAAATAAAAAAAAATCATGAACACATACAATTCAAATTTTTTAGTAAATATATTCTATATTGAAACAAAATACAAAAGAAGAAACTAGGTTTGTATTGTTTATGACTATGTGTGAACCACAGAAAATATAAACTAGTGGTGTATGGACCACAATAAAAATATATAGTAGTAGATGAATCGCAAGATACTTTTTGAACACGTCAAAATTAAGGTCACTTTCCTTTTTACTCATGATCCCTATCAGAAAAGGATAGAAACCATGAACAAAAGGAAATTCAAGTAGGATCGATACCTAAACTTGGAAAACATTACATGGTCCTAATTTTAATTTCAAAGAGATTCTCCTAGTGCATTTTCCTTCAGTTCGGACCTTCCAGACAATAGACAAGTTGAGTACTTAACCCTAGTACTCGGGGAAGATCTTCAAGCCTCTGTACTACTGCTGAATTTTGTTTTTATCTAGTTATGATAACAGTCACAATACTAAAATGAGTTTGAAAGCAGTAAGTGAACAAAAAGAAGTAAAATCAGAAATAAAAAAAGGCAGATTTTTTTAAAAAACTATATTATGATTATTTATTACTTTCATTATTAGTGAATGAGCATAAGTATTGTTTATTCATGACTTAACTTTAATTCTTCTGGGGGAAGGGTAATAAGTTAACTTTGAAACATGAACAATATCAGTAAATTTCTTAGTTATAGCATTTGGCTTTTTAATTCATAATTAACATCAAAAAGTTTATTTATAACTTCATATGGCCCTGAAAAAACTAGTGATAATTTTCTATGATTTGGATAAATATTCTTCATGCATCACAATGTCACTCCATTGAAATGGAGAATCTATGAAATAAGCACCATATCTAATTTTGTTTTTATCATATTTGATTGTATTGTTTTTAGCCAATATTCTGGCTTCTTCTACTGGAGGTTAAAATTGGTTCTGGATTGATGGAGTATTATATGGTAAAGTGTCATAACAAATATGCAAGATGAAA
Organism: Nephila pilipes; assembly: GCA_019974015.1. Taxonomy (NCBI): domain Eukaryota; kingdom Metazoa; phylum Arthropoda; class Arachnida; order Araneae; family Nephilidae; genus Nephila; species Nephila pilipes. The sequence continues at coordinate 391,932 of BMAW01104922.1, forward strand.
TTTTGCAACAGAATGTGATGTTAAAATATATTCATTTATTACTTTTTCCAAATGTTTAGTCCATGGAATTTTAGTAGGGGAGGAATTTACAATAGATTCAGACAGTCACTTTTTCCATTCATTTGTGGATGGTGTAGAGTAGATGGTAAATGTTAGACATTGTAATTTCTAAGGAAATGTTTGAATCTAGATGAGGTACAAGCACCATTTCTATCAGTTAGTAATTTAGATGGCATTTGAATTTGAAGAAATTTGTTTTAGAATGTTAATATTAGTTTTAGAATTTTCATTTCTGGAAGCAAAAGCCCAAACATATCTTATTGCAAGATTAATTATAATATGAAGACATTTTTTTTTTTTTTTTTTTTGTAGAATTATAATAATTAAACACTCCAACAGAAAGACACTCGATTTGTGGGGAGGGGGGGACAGTCTGTAAGAGACCAGATCTTTGTCTTTTCTTTTTATTTATTTGACAAACATGACAATGGTTGACAAAAGCTGAAATATCTTGATTAATGTTAAGCCGATAATACTGGGGAGTAATTTTTATCATTTTTTGAGTATCTAGATGTCCAAATTGTTCACGAGCATTTTGCTAACTTTTCTCCTGAGAGAAAAAGGTACCATTATCTTAAGCATTTTTTTCTTTTTGAGTATAAGTACATCAATTTTTTTTTTTATATATATATTTTGAATTATTTAAGTTTATCAATGGCATCTCCTATAACCAAACATTCCAGTTCTGTTATACAATAATTTGTTCTTATTTTCTTAGAGTCCTAGACTGATATGACACTGGATGAATTTACCAGAACTAGCAGGATGTTTCTTTTTTGGTTTTATTAACGTTGCACTAGAAGCAACATGAGGGCTATTGGTGACTAATCTCAGATCAGGTTGTTTTAAAATAGCTCCATGGTTATTTACAAAGCATCATAAAACACACGAAGAGTAATTTAGGATCATATAATTGCAACACAGATTTAGTTATTTAGTTTTCAACTATATTGATCTATCCATACCCATAGCTGATCTTTTTAAAGATTGATTAAAGGTTCTCTAATTTTAACACAAAAATCAATAAATTTACTATAAACATTTACAGAACCAAAAAAAAAAAAAAACACTGAAGTTGTATTAATTTTTTTGGTGGTTATAATTTTCTGATGCTTTCAAAGTTATGGTAATCTTGAAAGATGCATTCTTCTCAGACCTCATAACCCAAGAAATTAATCTTATCTTTTGCGAAAACACATTTAGAAACTTTTAATTTGTTTTCTGTAAGACACATATTAATTTTTTTTTAAGATGATCATAGCGTTCTTTTAAGGAATTTTTTAAAAAAAACCACTTTGACATCAAAATAGTGACATTCAAATTTTGAAAACTTATGTTTAAAATTCTGAGAATTGTGCAATTAAATGCTGCTAGAGCATTTTTAAAGTCAAAAGGTAAAACTTGGAATTGAAATAAGCCTTCAGGGGTCACAAAAGCGAGTTTAATGTTTGTCTTTCTTGTGAAGGGCTAAGTGCCAGCAACACCAGATGCAAGATCCAAAGTTGAGAAAATTTTAACAAGGGTTAATTTGTCTAAGGTATCTATTCATGATAAAGGTTCAGCATCAGTCTTATAAAGAGCATTCACTTTGCGATAATCAAGGCATAACCTACTTTTTCTATTTTCATCTCTTATAGGTTAAAGTCACAAGTGAGGAATAATTACTATCAGATTCTTTAATTAACCCTGCATTCAATAAAATCTTAATTTGCTTATTAATTTCTTCTTCATCAGTGGATGATGTTTTATATGCTTTTTGAAAGACTAGTAAGGCAATAGTTATTACTATTCTAGAAGATTCTATTCTAATTCAACCAACATCATATTCACTTTTTGCAAAAATATGTGAACATTCAGATACAAGAGACAACACAGAATTAGATAGTTCATTTGCAATCGAAGGTGGAAGAACGTCTTCCGAGATACTGAATATACTATCCTGAATGAAACTTATTTATCCTGAATGTCGTGTTCTTTGTTTCTTCTAATATGTATAAAGACAATAGATGTTCATTTTTGGAATGCAAATTTGGAATAATTTTATTTTGTATTCTATTTTCACCACAATCAATGATTAAACTAAAAAGACTACAATCTGGCAATCCTAAAATGATAAAAAATAAATTGTTGTGAATAACATACAATTTTATTCTTTTTTATTTCTCTTATTCTTCAATATGTTTCACACATTTATCTAAGTTGGAATTTGTCACAAGCTTGATTTACTTTGATAGGACTAGTCTTTCTTCTCTTGAAGTGAAGTTTGTAGACAATATTTGCAGAAATAAGTGAGGGAGTGGACCCCTGTATCAATAACAACATTGACATTGTCATGCATAATAGGCAAATATTTTAAGTTATCTAGACTAGGGAAGATGAAGTATGTGAATTGGTTAAGAGGTGTACAGACATCAAAAATTGTTGTTGTATTGGGCCATGGGCCTTAGTAGATGTGTTTTGATTTTCCGCATTATTTTGTACAGGGCTAATAGGGTTTCTTGTGCACTGGGAAACACAGGTAAGTTACTCTAAAAATTAGGTTGTCTCAAAGGACACATTTGTATTCAATGATTGTATTTAGAATGCCTTGTCTTGTACAAATTCCACAGGGATAAGGTGATAATTCCTGCTGGAAATGAGAGTTATGATTTGGTTTATTGCCTAAATGTGGACTAGGATTGCCAAAATTGCTTGTACGTGGCCTTGCGTAATTTTGGAGATTAGGCCTGAAATAATTTAATGCTTGAGGTATAAATGAGGATGATTGCCTGTTAATAAAAGGTGCAAGAGGTCTACTATTAAAATTTGGTCTACTTCTAATCATGGGCTCATTTCTTCTGACCCTACTTGATTCAAGGGTAGATTCTTGTATCTTGAAAAGTTTAGTAATGACTATGATGGAGAGTTAGGTGGGTTGATTGTTGCTAATTGTTTTAAATGGGTTTGCAATCCATCTGTTAAACCTTATAAAATTAACTGAGGTGAAAGTTTCATTTTTTCCCTCAATTTAATTTCTTATGATTAATGCAGAGTCTTCAAATAGTTTGAAATATTTTTTAGTTTATATTCTTCCTCCTTATTATGTTTACATGCCTGATTAAAATGATTTAAACACAATTCAATTTTCATCCCCCAGTCAAGATCAAAAGGAATAATATGAAGTTCCTTTATATGGTTTTGTACTTTATCATTCTATGAATCAATAGTATCACTTCCTGTTTCAGGATACCTGGAGTTATTTTTACCTTCCACAGTTGTGTTAGAATTGTTGATTATTCTTTTACATCTTAATAACATTAACTAACATTTAGATATGACATAGTGAAAACCTCAACTTTGTAATTATGCACAACACATGATATAATACTTTTCAAAAACTTATATTCATTCAATTAAATTCTAAAATACAATTATGTTAACCTTTTCATTTTCATAAAAAATTGAATATCAAAATTAAACCAATAACAATTTTAATTAAACAAAACATCAAACAATTCCATCATCACAATTATTTTAAATCAATATTGCAATTTTCAAAATTGTAATATTTCATAAGACAATCCACACAAAATTTATATTTTCACCATGATATACCTTTATAGCATTAATTTTATATATATATATATATATATATGAAAAATCTGAAATATCAGTAAAGTAATATCATAGACGTTTTTATCTAATTCTAAATAAACACTTTGTGCTTACTTTCTAAAATTTTCACTACTTAATAATTCACTATAAAATTTTCACTATTTGATAATAAAGATTTCCCTACAAATGTTATTATTCAGTTCACAGGTATCGTAGAGAATGTTTTAGGATAAGTTTGCACTTGCTCCTAAACATAGTGTTAGATGATGCATTTTAAAATACAAGATGAAGTAGGCTCCCATAATCATGCATAGACAACAAGATGAATTTTGAAGAGTTAAATGCAAGGGAAATGCTGGTTACTTCCTGTTGTTTAATAATGACAATATAAAACAACAGGAAGTAACAGAAAATCTTAGTGATATGCAGTTCCTTAGTCTTCTTGGTGGCAGTTGGATTCGGCATGTTCTTAGGTTGTTGAAGTCAATCACATTGGATCCGAAAACTTCATGTCAGAAAACAGTAAATTTTTCTTGAGGTACTTCATTGATGACTGGAAACATCTACGTTTTTTTTTTTATTTCAAATACTTCACAAGTCTTTTTAAAAGCATCGGCTATTGGAGTTGCATAACTGACTTCTTGGACACTTTCTTGTTTGTAGTTAAAGTTTTTCTTTCCCCTCTCTCTTAAATCTTTTTGGCTATTGTTATAGATTCAACATTTTGTTATTACAACCCTGCACTTCTAGTTGCAGTCTTGTACCCCTCCCAACTCTCACGCTATTGGCAGATTTTCTAAGCCAGGCAACAATTCTACTGGCTCTTGAAATAACTCTGTAATTGATGCATAAAAGTGCTTTTATGATTCAGGGTTGAGTAAACACCTTAGTTCACTGAAGATTTATTCAATGTGAGAGAGAGGCAGCTCTGCTATCTCGATAACAAGAGAAAAATGCAGAAGAGAGCATTTTTTACGGTGCAGGTTAATTTATAATGGGAATTTTTTCACGTCATGTGGAACTCATGTGATATAAGTTGAAGGGGAAATGAGGGATTAACATGGCATCTATCAGTCTAATAGGGATTGTTTCCAACAGATTTATGATTACAGAAAGCTGATCCAACAGATTTTATGAACATGTGATCCAATAAATAAAAGGATAATTTGGAATTAACCAGAAAATAGGAATGAACTCTTTACTTTTGAGTTAGAGAATGAAAAAACTTAGGAAATTAAATTAGTTCTATGCAAGATCATTACATGTATAGATTAATTTTTATTACATAATAATGAGCCTCTGAAGCAGTTTAGTCTTCACTGCACGAGATTCTTACGTATATTACATCACGATGCCACATTTATTAATTTACTTGTTCTTTGTAGTAGAATGCAGTAGAGAACAGAGTAGTATAATATAAAGATTGTTATTTTTAGACATTTGATTGCTTTTTGCTTTAGAATTATGATTCTACTTCAAATGAATCATTTAATACTGATTTGTGTGTGTGTAACCAGAACTCTCTCTCATTCTATTAAACATTTCCAACAAAATACTGCATAGTTAAGTAACAATATCTGTTACACAGATAATGGTTTATTCAAAATAAACTTTAATAATAATCAAATCCAAAATTCAATGCCTGCAAAATATTTTTTAAATTCTAATTTTACACTTTTTATACTTGCTACTTTTATCTCTTCAGTAACCAGTAGTACCCAGTGCAATCAATATGATACTGACCTAAGTTTGATTGCACACACTATTTGTCATCTTCTTTGCATTTATTTTTATTAACTTCAGAATAAAAGTATTTTCTTCAAAAATTTCTTTCCACGAAAGCAATTTTATTTTTTACAACTTTTTAAATAATTTCTTTATTTTTAATTTTTTTTTTTAATATAGGATGCACTGCAAAATTAAGACTCTTGCCCAATCTGAAAGAACCAAGTTATTTTAAGAAGACTAAATTCGTTTTAGGTGTGTAAATTAACCCATTTTTGGCAAATTTTTTTAAAAAAAAGTGGAACTTAAGTCTTTTTTGGAAATGTTCCATCAAACAATCTATTGATCCAATCACAGTAATCACAAGGTATGTGAAATGAAGATTTATTCTCTTTTTTTTAAAAAAAATGGAGAAAAAATATCAATCAGTGGAATTTATACAAAATTTTACTGCACAACACAAGTAACCAGTTTAGATTTTTCAATAACATCATGGTTAATATTTCTGACTGTTTATTACTCACTAAAGAATTTTTTATCGAGATCCTTTCATTTATTCAAATTTGTTTGTTCCCATTAAAAAAATTTATACTAATATATTTTTACAAAATTTTTGTTGGGTTTTATTTTGAATACTCACTCGTGCAAAGAATGGTACCTTCTGTGCAAAAACCCTACCTCTGTTAACTGATACACATTTTGAAGAATGATTTATTTATTTTTACCTCCATATTTTTATCTTTTTTATTTATTGTTAAATTCTTTTCATAATAAATATCATTTCTCATGTTTAGAGTCTGTAATTTCATTAGAATGAAAATCAGCTTATTTAACTAATCATTATCCTCAGTTGTTAAATATTATATAATCAATCAATTAACAATTTTTTTAAAAATTCCTCCCCCCCTCCCAATTGGATTTTAATTTATATCTTTGACTTTGCTATTTTATTTACTAAATCATTCTTTCCTTGAAGTCTAATTTGCAGTTCAATTAAAATTACTCAAATATTATTTAAAAATTGGTTCCCCATTAAATTTTTTTTTAATCCTTCACCATCTGGATTGTCATATTTTTCAATTCACCCACGCAAAGAACGAGTATACCAGCTAATATTTGATAAAAACTGTAGTAAGACCCAATAATATGCAGAATTATGAAAACTAAAAATTTTCATCAATTTAACATTTTTAATCATGATATAAAAGTTCACTTTGTAACTCCTACAGAATTCTGATACAACTTAAATAGATGTTCTTTTGAGATTTAAAAAATTCAGTTTTCAACCCACTTAGACTATGAACTTCTCATGCAAATAAAGAAAATTGATATTTAAAAAAATACCAACTCACTACAATGATACAAATTTGCATAATTTAGACATCACAAATCAATACGAGATTAACATAAATAGAAACACTTAGAGATTTATGTAAATATATTCAAAAAACAATATAAAATGTAGATGTTCAATTATAACAAAGAAAACTAAAAAAACATTCCTTAACTCATTTTCATGACAATATTTTGGTTGAGTCAAATCACAAATATTAAAACAGTAAATATGCTTACTCTATCAGCAACTAGTTCCTTTAAATGCCTGTCAATTTTTTCTTTGTATTTATCATCTTTCCATTGGGATTCATCAAAACGTCTTTGATATAGTTCCAGCAAATTATTGTCAGTTGAAGAAGTAGAAATTATACCACCAAATGAAGTCTTGTCACTTTCCATGCTTCTCTGATAATGAAGAAAACCTGAACATAAAAGAAAAATATATTATTCTTTTGTAAAATCATATATGTGATAAATAATAAGCATAAATAGTTTATAACATTTCTGATGGTTTAAAATAAGCAGGCAATTAGAAACGATTATAATATAATTAATACAATCCAAAATTAAACAATGTTTCATTCTCATGCTGCATAAAAATAGCTATTGAGATTTTGAAAAATACATATAGGCACTGAGGATAGACCCCTCTCCCCTCAAAAAACACTTAAATGAACTTTATCATTTCAGATTTTAAATTAGAAAAATGAGCTATATAAATATTGAAATTCAAATCCTGGATGTAATAATATTTAGAGAGTAGTGCAGCCAAAATGAATATCCAGAAAATTCAGATATTCAGCTGAATTTTAATCAAACCCTTCTTTTTAATTAAAAGTTGATGAATGGTCTCTATAATTCCCTCCTTACCTCTCCCAAAAATAGATAACTGATGCTGTAGGTTGAATTTTATGTAGTTATAATTCTTCTGATGACCACATATTTTTTTTCTTCTTGCTAAATGTTTAAAAAATTTCATTTCGATTTATCACCATTTCTGCATAGACAGTCTGATGTATATAAAAACACTAATTTTATAAAATTTACTAGCATATTATGTTTATTATACTTATAACATGCAATACAATTAAAAAATATGTAATATATTTAGTTAATTAAAATGGCAAATAATTTAAGAAAATTAATACATTTTTATATAATTAATATGTACTACATACAATTAGATGCATGAATAAATGAATATAATTTAATACAGTCAGACTTTGCTAACTTGTGAGTGCATTTAACTAGTAGCTTTATTATGGCTCCCTTTTTAGGAGATTCAGAATCACCTTTTTTCAGATGATATCAGGACTTCCTGTTAAGAGAAGACATTTATAGATTTTTGTCTTTCTATTTTATATATCATGGGGTAGACATGCCATGGAGTTTCCATTTTCAATAGCAAGCTTATATTCTGAATCAGAAATTAGAAACACAAGAAATAAATAAGTCAAATGGTGCTTGCTCGCTTAAAAACAAGCAAAAAAAAAAAAGAATAAGAAGCATAGGTCTAGAGTAAGATCCTTTATGAAACCAGAACACAAATAAATAAAAAAAAAAAAGAGAGATCAAGAGAGAAAACTTTAAAAAGCCTTAAAAAAATAGATGAACAGAGATGCAAGTCAAAAAAAGGGCAAGGGAACAAAAAACACTCCCTTCATTTGCCTTTTAGAAGAGATATGGTAATGAAGCAAAACCTGAAAAGACGACAAAAGTCTGAACAAGCAGGGGGAACTTTAAAATAAGAACAGGAAATGCTTAAGAAAAAAAGTTTTTAATCATAAAACCAGATCACTATCCAAGCCCAAGTATAGAGCAGCAAAGTAATGAGAATATGATACAAAGAGAACAAAAAGAGTGGGGGAAAGTCCATGCTCTGAATGTCTGAGACAAAAATGGAAGATGACAAAAGGGTGCAAGTCCCCTGATTGTAAAACGTACATGGTGACTTTTGTCACAAAAGAGAGAAGATAAAAAAAATCCAATTAAGCGGAGATGACCAAAAGGTTGTCTTTGGGATGTATCCTCTGAAAGTTTGGGACTAAGATACAGTGAACCATTTTAATACTTTTTATTTCAATGTTTGGATTGGACATGAATCATCATTTCTCAGAAAAGGAAATATTCCAGCTAAGACTTTTTTTTTTTTTTTTTTTACAAATGATTACTTTCAAGATCTAGTAGTCAGTGAAATTAGCTACATATTAAATCACTTTTTATTGGTCAGATTTTAAGAGTTAAATTTTTTTTGAACAAGCAATTTTTATAAAAATTTAAAAGAATACAAACATAACATAGAAAATTCACAGCATAGATAGAATTAATTTAATTGCTAGACTCATACGAGTACTGTAGTTTGTGGTTCAGTACTCATGAACCTTAACTACTAGGAGTTAATGGGATCCAATAGAACGTGTAATTAACTTATGCATAACCATACTTAATAAACTAATTTTTCTATAAATTTAATTTAAATATTCCAATGCATAAGATCCATTTAGTTAGTTGATATAGTTAAGATGCAAGCAAAGTCATTTTATCTCAAATAATAAGGTATATATTTAAAAAAAAAATCACAGATGGTACTCTATTTAATACACACAAAAATTACACTGGAACAAAAGAAATCATTAACTTATTTCTTAATTAAAAAAATTTGAGCACATATTAAATTCCAAAATTAATATTTACTAAGTATATTATCTATATAAATAGAAATAAACTCATAACAGTTTTAGTTTTTTGTTATCAGCCACATTCAATATATTTGAGTATTATTAAGTAAAAAGTTTTTATAAAACAAAAATGAATATAACAATTTCACTCCCACTCTATTTAAGAAATCAGTAAATAAAATTTATTTTTATCTTATTTCGAGGAACAAATAAATTTTTTATCTTGAATTGACATTTTTGATTGGATAATTTGATTTAAAAATACATATCACATGGGATTTTAGAAAAATATTATTCTTTTTTAAAATGCTTAGTGCGTGATAGTTTTTTTAATGGCGCAAAAGCCAGATGTGACCATGTTGTTCCAAAGTAAGCGATTGAGCGTAAAACTAGTAAAGTGTAATGTCGCAATCTAAACATGTGAAAAAAATTGAAAAAAGAGAAATTGGTTGACAAGGAAGGTTGAAAATAGAGAAGGATTGCTAAGGCATCCTGAGAGTGCATCACCTGTGTCTACCAAAGACAGTAAACCCCATAGGAAAGAAAAAGATCACTTGGGTGGGTGCCTCTGGGTTATGATGCCCCAATCTACCTGAAGAAGGCAAGCCGCTGAGGTTCCCAAATTTAAAATGCTGAATATTGTATAGGTTCCGAAATATAAATTAAAATTTTATATACTTAAAATTGAGAAAAAGAACAAGGCAAGTTAAGATAAAAAATAAAAAAAAAAAAGATAATTTTATCATTATAAAACTAAGCTTTTCATGAGGTATCATTTACAGTACTTAAGTATCATTTATGATTTACTGATTCAATTTGGCAAGATAGAAATTCTGTTAATATTATAACTATAGAAAATCTGTTATTATAATAAGAAACAATATGAGCACTTCTAATCAAACCTTAAGAGAATCACAATATTTTTGTACTTCAAGCAACATATACCATTGTGCTTGTGACACATAAATTTTTAATTTTCACTTTAGCATAACAGTAATTTTATTTAACAGATTGCTTGCTATGAACTGATCAACGCTCAGGTGTTGTCCTCATCACTTGACGTGGTTCAAAATTACGAGGTCCGTCGCCAATAGCCCTCGTGTTGCTTCTAGTGCGACGTTAATAAAAACTAAACTAAATGAACTGATCAACAAATATCAAAATTCCATTTTGTAATTCTGAATTTAATTAGTCCATCAAATTCCATTTTTTCACATTTGTTGTTTTAATTAAATTTTTCAGGTTGTTCCTTATTTAAATCATGTTTGACAAAATGAACAACCAATTTACCAGTCATTACTTTACTCTATTAACATATACTGTATGTGTTAATGATTCTGTTTGTATCTTGCAAAACATTTTATAACTATGGAATAAAAACAAGTAATTTTCCGATTTATAGATCAGCATCAATTATTTTCAGTTGCAAGTAAAATATCTGTGTTCACAGTATTTTAGGAAAAACACATTTAAAGCAATTTAATAGGTCAACATTTAAGCAAGGCACAGAAAAGGCTAGGAATTAAATTCAATATAAAATGTACAGTTGTATTCATATTGGTTGCTGAACTTTGATTTAACTTGCAATTTACTTTCAGGAAAATTGATATATTTACACATACACAAATTTAATTTTTACTTGCAACAAACATCCCAAAGAGCCTTTTCACTTCCAACACCAAAACTTTAAATACATATTTTAGACAAGTATTCCTATCCACATTAAAAGTTATTATTAGGATATTCTTGAGAAAAGAAAGAAAACACTTTTTTTTTTTTGAAACTTTAAAATACAAGAGTCAGCATTTTTAAAAAAATCACTTCAGCTACAATTAAAAGAAATGTAAGCACTATTCAAACTCTTAAATAACAAAATCATCAATGTAAATTTAGGAAATATTAACAAATTAAACCTCAAATTTTTGCATAACTTTTTTTTTTTTTAAAAAAAAAAATGCCAAATTGTAGACCTAACTATTGACTTTAAAACAATATTGTATTGATATTTCAGAAAAATATAGAACCAAGCAAAACTCCAGTTCTAGGATCCAATAGCTGAGCAATTAAAAGGTTACAAAAATACACCATCATAAAACCTTTCATAGATTTGTAAAGCTTTACAATAAAAATATGCAATATATTCAACCTGACAAACGAATTTTTGGAAAAACTTACCAAACTAAATATTTGAATACAAGTTGAAAAGAAAATTGCTTGAAATTTGATAAAATTATATGTTACTCGAGTACGGGATCTGTAATTTTAATTGAATGCAGAACAAAATCTCACGGAGAACACATTAAAAACAAAACAAAACAAAAATTCCATTAAAATAATTAATATGGATGTGAATATTTAAAAAAATTAAAATTATAAACTTTCGGACAGTTTATGATACACATTTTATAATAGCAATTTAAATAATTTTTCAAAAGTAGCTCATTCAAACACACTTATATTGCTATACCAGTTGAAATAATTGAAAAACTATTTGCAAAGGGATATGCGTAACAGTATATATATCTAAGATAAATTAAATATAACTCTGAACAAATGCTGGGAAAGAAATCGTAATAAGGATAGCATCTAGATGTAAAGAATTTTGGATGAATTTAAAATTAGATGTCTTCGCGCCACTTGTTTGTAAAAGTAATCCTTTTTTTTTTTTTTTTTTTTTTTAGTGACAAAAAATCAGACTAATTTTTAAACTGAGATTCTGTAACATATCAATTTGCACGTTATGTTTTAACTGTCTTCATATCATTTTCGGGAATCTGAAAATTTCACAATTAGCTTTGATTACTGTAAAAGTGTGGTGAGTGTGTAACCCGATTCCCTTACGAAAGTTCTCCAGAAACTCTTTTTTTTTTTTAAAGAAAACCATAAACACAGATCTGCTTTTGGGTGAATTCTGTAAAATAGACTTTGAATTATAAAACCCAAAAATAATATTGTTTTAAGGTAAATGATGTTGATTTTTGAGAAATTGCTTAAGTAATATGTATGTTTCAAGGCTAAATTATTGCTGCGATTCCTTCAAGGGTCTGTCATTTATCCCCTAATTTATTCTCTGTACTCATATGACTTCCCTCAGCGTCCTTATAGCAGCCTCTGTCTCTTTACGGACAATGCAGTAATCCTAACACTAGATAAAAACACCCACTGAAGTCACCAAAAAATTACAATCGCATTTAAAAAAATTCAGAAATGGACGACCCTTTGGCGGATTGCAGCAAACACTAACAAAACCAAAGCTATGATTTTTAGAAAAGGACGTGTCCCACCCCTGACACCCAATTAAATTTCTTCAACTCCAATATTTCATGGGAAGCTGAGGTCAAATACCTCAGGGTTATCCTGGACTCCAAATTAACTTTTAGTAAATGCATACAATTTATCATTGATAAAAACTGGTCTAAAATCAATAACTGCATCCCACTAATAGGTAATTACTCTGTACTCACTCTCACTAATAATTTCTGCTCTACAAATAAATAATCAGATCTATTCTATTATACGCTTCTCCTGTGCGGGGCCAAGCGGCTCCTACACACATTAAAGAAACCAAACGCTGCAAAACAAATTACTGAGAATAATAACCAACTCTCCTAGGTATGTTAGAAATTCTGTCATACACAAGGATCTTAAAATTCTTCAGATTAATAGCTACATCTACCTTCTTTCCAGACGCTTCTTTTTCAAACTTATTAATTATACTCTAATCCTCTTTCAAACTAATTTCAAACTTATTATCGTATTAATAGAGCCCAGTTTTCATTTGCACATTATAATGGAATCCATCCATTACCATATCATACTTGCACAATAATTACTTTCACCTCATTCCCCCATTACCATAAGCATTCCAACTGAAATACTTTCGATTTATCCTTACCCATCTGTAATCAAACCTCCACCACTCACTACTCCCCCTTCCTCCTCAAACCAACTCAAACACTTTATTCTCAAGAGCAGTTTTCTCTCCCCCCCCCCATAAATCAAGCCGAGTTTATGTTAAAGCGTATGTAATTAAATAATCTATACAAAAACTTCGCTTTCCAATTTTCTCCTTCCTTTCTTATTTCTTTCAACTCTTCGTCTTAATGATAAAAAAGCTTTAAAATTATCAAAATTAATTTTACTGTAAAGTTAAATTAAAATTTTTTTAATGATGTATGTGTAATCTACTTTCATTTATTTAAAAAAAAAACTTATATATATATAAAAAAAATGATACGTACAAATCTAGAGTACTCGATCTACCGAACATGTGTGAAAGTAGAACCATTTACGGAGGCAAAAGTAAGGTTAAAAGAAAACCAGATTAAAAAAAAAATCTCATCCTGTATATATCTCATACATCCTATATCTTCACTCTTCTTTTTTCTCTTTCTATTTTATGATAAATCATATGTATTTAATACACATTTTAATATGCTGTGTTAATCTCTTAACAAATTTTATAAATATATATAAAAAAATCAGATTGATCGAAGTGTCTCAATGATTGGCGCTCGCTAACCATTTGATTGTTGCTGTTGCTGTGGTTAATACCGGTCATTCATTCCACTAAGAAAAGGCTGGAGCTGAGACCGTGTTTCGTAATAGTAATATTAATCGCCTGATATGTTACAAATATTAAACTTTCACCCATTTCATGATCCTTTGGCGGATTACTACAAACACTAACAAACCCATAGTTTTTAGAAAAGGCCATATCATACTCTATAAACAAATAATTAGACACATTCTCCAATATGTTTCTCCCATGTGAGACTAAGCAGCCCCTTCATGCATAAAAAAAAAATCCAAACACGGCAAATCAAACTTCTAAGAATAATAACTAACTCTCCTTGGAATATCAAAAATTCTGTCATACACAAGGTTCTTAAAATCTCTCAAATAAACAGACACATCATCTATCTATCCAAACGCTTCTTTTTTAAACTTTTAAATCATATTAATCCACTAATAAGCCCAGCTTTTATTTGCACATTTTTTCGGAACCCATCCATTATTATATAAAACTTGTAATAATTATTTTCAACTCCTTCCCCCATAACCACAAGTATTCCAACTGTGAAACACTTTAGGGAAATCTTAATTGAGCTGTATACAAACCTCCCAACTGAACAGCTGCTCCCCTCCCTCCCTTCCTTTCCCACCCATTTACACTTCATTTCTAAGAGCTACCCTCCCTCTTCTGACAACTGAGATTGCGCCGAAGACCAAGTAATAAATCAACCTAAACATAGCTATTACACACGCACACGCACAAACAAACACACAGAGATTTATATATATATTTCTATTTCTCTCTTTCTCTTCTTCAACACCTCATGATCACAAAATAATAAAACTAAAAATTACATTTAGCAAAAAAAAAAATGATGATTATAAGGAGAAGAAGGAGGAAATGATGTAAGTGTAATAATAACAATTAGTAACACACATATATATACTCATATACACTAGTGTTCAAAATTAAGAGAATTTTCGGATTTAGTCGATTATCTCTGGAACTTCTGGAGAGATGTTAATGAAAGTTAGTGTGTACATAGAGTTAAGATAAATAAAAAAAAAATAACCATTCAACAGTTTTAATACACTTGCATTATCATGCGTAACACTCATCGGAGTAGGAAGGTAGGAAACAGCAGTTGCAGAATAGAACAAAAAAAAATAGGTTAATAGGTGGTATGGTCCCCTCTTACAGATATATAGACCTCTCAACATGATTTTATGCTGGAAATAAGGGAGTTTGTGAGTTCCTGTGACAGTTGGTCTTACTCATTCAGGAAAGCTGATTTCAGGTCTTGGATGGCTCTAGGAGGGAAGTTGCGAATTTCAACTGCCTTCCCTAGAGTGTCTCAGGCATACTTTAAAGGATTGAAATCTGGAGATCTGGCTGGCCAATCCATCCTGAGAATATTCTCACTTTCCAGAAATTCGTTGACCAGCTGAACTCTATATGATCTCATGTTGTCATCCATTAAAAGGAAATCAGGACCAATTGGACTCCTGAAAAGGCGGATATTGAGCTCCATGACCTCTTTCGTATACCTCTTCAGAGTCGCAGATCCTCTTTCAAAAACATGGAGGTATGTGCGGCCATCCAAAATGATGCTAGCCTAGACCATCAAGCCTCCGCTGCCGTAATGGTCAATTTCTTGGACAGGTAGGGGACTCTAGTTCTCTCCAAATAAGAATACGTCGAGAATCACTGGTTAGGCTGAATCGAGACTCATCAGTGAGGAGAACGGTTGCCCATTGATCCCTGCTCCCATCTCTATGATCTCTGCACCATTTTAAGCGGACTCTCCTGTTCGCAGAACTGAGAGGGAAGCAAACAACAGGTCTTCTTGCAAACAGCCTTTTCTCATAAAGTCTTCTGAAAACAGTCCCTGTTATTGTGGCTTCATACAACTCATTAAAGACCAAAGATGCTGTAGTATCCCTGTTGCGCCTCGCTGTAATGGACAATTGGTGATATTCTCTGGCTGTCAATGCTCTTGGGAAACCTTACTCGGGCTTTCTCTAGACGGATTCGGTATCCTGAAACTGTTTCCATAAATTGGATACGACGTTGAGCGTTAAATTCAATTCTCGGCAAATCTGGATTTGAGACTGGCCTGCTTCTAGTCTACCCACAATTCGCCATCTCATTCCATCATCTAAACGTTGGTCGTTACTCAATTTTACTGTTTGAATTTTAATTTAAATGATTGCAGGAAAAAAAAAAACCACCAAGAAAATAGGAGAAATGCGCTAGAGAAAGAAATGCGGATTTTGGCACGCGCGCTTATAAATCCTGTTTTTTGATTGGTTTCACCCCTATACACGTATACGCTTACGTATTCGACGTACAAGATTTGCATCTTAGTTTCGAAGCAGTATTTTTTAGATTTCGTTTAATTCTTTTCATGAAATTCTACAAAATATACAAATTCTCTTAATTTTGAATACCAGTGTATATATATAATTGTAATCTACTTACAATTAGTAAAAAAAAAAAATAATACTTACTACCTTCAAATTCTCAAAATCTACACAGAAGCACTAATGTGTGAAGGTAGAATCGTTTACTGAAGCAAAAGTAAGATATAAAAAATTATAAACAAATTTAATAATAAAAAAAAATCTCAACTTGTACATATCTCATGCATCCTCTCTCTTTATTCTTCTTTCTTTTTCCTATTTCATGCCAAATCAACTATTATTAATACACACCAGTAATATGGCATGCTAATATTAAAAAAATCATTATTGTAAACAAAATTACTTTGCTAGCGAATAATTTCCTTGTTGTTGCTCTTGTTCATTCTTTTCGATTAGAAAAATTTATTGGCAGTGGATAGCCTCGTAGAAGAGTTCATGATATGAACAGAGTCGGCTTTGTAGTCACATTTCGGAGTTGTTACTTTGACTAGGCATGTGGCTATTTCGAGATCATCTGCATCCTTGAGTTGAAGTTAGTGACACTCTATATTATGAGATCGTTTTCAATACATATTTTTTAAGCGTCAATATGAGGTAAAAGAATTGTAGTTCACGTATCAGTTGTATTTTGGCAGCTCACCATTTATTTTTTCTTTTTGTTTTGTATATCTGAAAGAGACTCAAGTTGAGTCCCTCCACATTCCAGATAACAGATTTTAATGAACAAGGCGAGACATATTAAATGAATGTCTGACGCAGGAGATAATAATTACTTTAAAACTTCCTAAAGTAACAAGCAGCTCATAATGAGAGCTGGGAAGAGGAAAATTTACTGACATTTCAATAATATTAAAGAATTAAAGAAGATCATCTCCCATACCTAAATCAAATCTGCAGTTTTTGCAATATGATATGAAAGGCAAGATTTCTAGACATGCTATCATTACTAACATGTCATTCACTCGTTGTAGTAAAATAAAGTTTAACACCTCAGATCCCATTTGCGCAGCTCAAATTCTAAGAGTAAATAAAATCTTTAATGTATTGTTAAACGCCAATGTAATAAGGGATGGATTCATATCATGGTATATTCTTCATGAAATAGCAAAAATTGTACTTATGGCAGATTTGGCAACCGAATTGCACTTTACCATTGATAATTAAAATGTGTCGCTTCGTAAAATTCGACAATCATCAAGAGAATCCTCTGTTTTAATTATTATCATTATCGGTACAAATCTACCAGAATGCATTGATCTTTGGTTTATCAAACACGGTAACCAAGATTTCATAGACAAACTCCGTTAATGCAATAAATGTTTTAGCGCTTTCCACACCTACCGATTCCACCCAAAACCTGCAATTTGTATTAATTGTGGGGTGCCCCACACGGGCTTCAGACTGTACAAATTGTAAAAGAGATCATTCTGCAATTCACCTCTTTGTCTTTTCACTTAGGAAAAGATGATACTAGAATTTAAACGCACTTATCATTCAAATGTGGGAGAGGCGAGATGAAAATTCGATGGAACTCATTCTGAGAGTTAATCAGCAATATTGAAAGCAATAGAACAAGTCCCATTATACAAGATCTAGAAAAAAGATTGGAAAACGTGGTATCCAATTTTCATGTAGCTCTCGGGGGGAAAAACCAGTGGCCTTATTAGAAACTGTTAAAAATGATGGAAACCATATTTTTATATTCATGCAATATTTTGGAAGAAGGAAAACTATCTTCATTTTCGATCAGAAAAAGAAGTAATTCCAGCGTTTCGAAGCTTTTTTTCGTTCATTCCAGATGTATCTCATCACATAAAAGATGCATGTAATAATATAGATATTAGATAGCTATGAAATAAACAGTCTGTATAAATGTTTCTCATCTTTCCTTTAAGTTTTAAAAGGAAAAAATATTTTCCCCAAGAATGAAAATTCTTTTTCTATCCTCAAAGAGAGGTTGAGAAATTTTCACATTTTTTCTTACATTATTGTTTTTTTTTTCTGCAATGGAATTGTAGGAGTATAAAGAACAAATCAGTTCGGTTCCACATCCCTCCCATTACAAAAATAAATATTTGAATTTTCAGGAAACATTTTTAAAATCAGACGACAGATTGCATTTTCCAGAAAAGATCATTTTCAGATATGATCAACTCGACAGACAAGGGGGACTGCATATAGCAGTACCGAAAAACATGTCTGCTTGACAGATTCCTATGCCGTTAGTAGTTAAAAGTAGTTAAATTATATAAATAAGAAAAGTTAAAAAGTATATACACTCTATAACAGAAAAAAAAACCAACGCACCAAGAAGGAGTTGTCCAATGGAGACAAAAGTTGGCTGATAAAAAAATTATGTACAGAAAAGAAAATGATTAAAATTTCAGATAAATTTAATGATTTATTTCAAAGTTAGATAGTTACAAAGTAGCCAGATCAATAAGGTGTCAATCCACCTCTAACCTGGATGCAAGCTGCCACACGACGTGGTACAGAGTGATAAATTTCCCTGATGGTCTCCTGCGGTATCAATATTCCCTGATAGATGCAGTTGCCTTCCCATCGTATCCCAGACATGCTCGATTGGAGAAAGATCTGGCTGGCCAAGGAAGTGTTTGACAAGCTGTAAGACAGCTCATAGCAACAAGTGCCGTTTGTGATCTGGCATTATCTTCGCTGAAAAATAAGGCCAAGATACTGCAAAAGGAACGGTAGTAAAACAGATCTCAGAATGTCGTCGACGTACCTTTGTGTTGTAAGTGTACCTCTAATGACGACCAAAAGGAGCCGGCGATCAAGAGAAATGGCACCCCAGACGATAACTCCTGGTTGAGGGCCTGTGTGGCATGCAATAGTAAAAGCAGGATCGGCACGCTTCTCTTAACGTCTTCGATTATAGTCAGGACGCAGTTTGAAGCGGGATTCGTCGCTAAACATTGTACGTCCCCAGTCAGCATCATTCCAACCTGATCGAGCCTCTGTAATCTGACTCGACAATGTGCAGACGTGAGTGGTAGGTGGCGTAGCGGTCGGTTCGAGCGTAGATTTCGTTTTATCAGCCGTCTCTAAATGGTCATGGTAGGCACTCGTGTGCGAGTTTCTCGTCTGATGCCTGATAACGATGAATCAGGCACTGTGACAACTGATCTGACAATCACTCTGTTCTCCCGATCTGCAGTGGCCCTAGGTCAACCGCTACCATTATGACGCTGAAATTTGCCATTGTCCACCCATTCTTGCCAGCATATTCTAATCACCGCATCGCTTCGACCCACATGAAGAGTGATTCTCCGATTTGTTCAACCTGCCTCTTTCAATCCAATGATACGACCTCTTTCAGACTCTAACATTTGCTGGTAACGAGCTCGAATCCTGCGGTGAGGCATTTTTTCAGTCGATGAAAGGTATCCTAAATCGCAATGCAACAGAAAATTTGACCATTAGATTGGGAATTGCTTCTTATATACATCTGCTTAGTGCACAGTTCCGATGCGCTGTAGCTCCCGCTATTCAATCAATGGATACCAAATTTTAATCATTTGCATTTTCGGTCCAAATGTCTTTGCAAACGAAATTTCATTACAATCAGGTAACTTCTTTTTGGTGCGTTATTTATTTATTTATTTTTTTTGTTATAGAGTGTATATAATAAAAAATAAATTAACATTCAGAAGTGTAATATCTACCTACCAGGACTGCAAATTGAATGAAACAAAAAAGATGTGATTAGTAGTATATTAACCTACAAGGACTGCAAATTGAATGAGACAAAAAAAGATTTGCTTAGTAGTATATTAACCTATCAGGACTGTGAAAGAAACTGAAAAGTGTGTATTGTGAGATTTTCAACCCTGAAATACGTAGAGAACTGAAAAAGAAGGTAAATAATTTTCATTTTCCCTTAATCCATTGGAATTGATTTGAATGGAAATGATTAGTTTTCAATAACAAAGTGTAATAAAATAGAATTAAAAATGCCGCTCCTCTCAAAAGGATTGAAATGCGACCTAATAGAATTAGTGGTAGAATTTGGTGAGAAATTTTCCCTAGAAGCTCCGGAGAAAAAAAAAATAAAAGCAAGTGTAATGAAAAATGAATGTTACGAAGAAGATTTCGCGGAAGGGTGTCTCGAGAGGATAATTAAAGACAGGCTGGAAGCAGAACAAAGAGAATAAAGGGCAATGACAAAAAGAAGCAGAAAGAAGGAAAAAGCAAAGAGACAAAGAAAGAAGTTTTATACTAGAAAATTTAAGATGAAAGCTCAGAAGGAGAACCGGAACGTTTTTCTTGCAATAATTTCGGTCTTGTTGCAAGATATTACCCCTTTTCATGTATATTATGTAGAGAGTTAGGGCATTGCAAAAATATTACAAAGGAAATAAAAAGTGAGATTAGAATGATTACTTTTAAAGTTTGTGAACATGAATCATCCTTATCTAACAAGTACATGAAACCAGCATTTATAAATGATCATAGGGTCACTGCTCTACTGGATATTGGATCTTTGAGTTATTCACTTAAAGAATCAGTAACAGAAAACTTCGGACTGAACATTTTACCCTGTAAAAAGATCTCTATTCATTTGGTTATCAGCTAAGCCCAGTCACTCAACATTCAGGTGTTATAATAATAGATATTCAGATCGAAGATGTATTAAGAAATAATATTCATGTTTAAATAGTCCCAGACTCAACTCAACAAGTTAATTTATTAGTTGGTCGTCCGTTTTTAAGCCTGTCACATATTGCTTACG
Source organism: Nephila pilipes (assembly GCA_019974015.1). Classification (NCBI taxonomy): domain Eukaryota; kingdom Metazoa; phylum Arthropoda; class Arachnida; order Araneae; family Nephilidae; genus Nephila; species Nephila pilipes. The sequence continues at coordinate 413,016 of BMAW01104922.1, forward strand.
CACGGGTGGTGAATAATTATACATTGGTTATGCGAAGGATTTCCCATTTATAACTGTAAATTAAGTGACTCCACGCATTGAATCGAAAGCTGCAGAAAATACTTCAAATGAACTTATCAAATTTAAAGAAGAAAATAAGAAAAAAAAAATTAAAGTATTATCTAAAATGCAAGAAGAAAGTAACAGGTTGTCCTAAGTTATAAGAGAACAAGGAGAAAAGCAGGAATGTCATGAAAAGCGACTTCAGTCTCAGCAGGAACAGCTTGAATCTAAATTGAGAGAAAAAGGTCAGAAGTTACCTGAAATCCAAGAAGAAAATAAAGAGTTATCTTAAGTTATAAGGCAACAAAATGCCACTATTGAAGAAAAGGAAGGAAGGCAAACAGTTGATGAAAAAATATCTCAGTTTCAGAGGGAAGAGTTGAAATCTTAATTGAAGAGAAAAGATAAGATGTTAGCTAGAATTTAGGAAGCAAATGAGAAGGTAATGCAAGCCATACGGGAACAAGAAGCTATTAACAGGGAAATAGAAGAAGCATTATCGGTACTACAGATGCAGCTTAATGGCAAGGAAAATGGAAATTCTAATCTGTTACATCAATTAGAAAAAGTGTAGAATGAAGAAAAAGAAGAAATACAAATTGAAAAACAAGAGGAAGAACAAAAGACAAAACTGTCGGAGATTCGACAAGAAAGAATATTGAGAAATAAAAGGGAAGTTACAGGAGAAAATATTTCCATTTGTGTAGAAAAGGTATCAGGATTGAAAAGGCAAATTGAGTCAAGAGATAATATTTCTAATTCATCAAATCAACTAGAGAAATTAAGAAAGGAAATACGTGTTTTAACTGAAGGAAAAAGAAAGCAGAGGGAGTGTTCTTCAAAATTAACCTCCCATACCAAATTTAATTCAGTTGGGAAAAAAGGTAAGTCTTACAACAAATAATTAAATGGGCAGAACGAGTGAATAGGTTTCCACCCCAAGAAAGAAAACGTAAATTTTAAGGTGAAATTAGTGATTCTATCGCTAGAAGCACCGTCAAATGCCTCAGATATCAGATCCTTTTTCAGCAGAAAAAAATATATATACTGCTGTTTGTAGAAAATGCAACACCATGAAAGAATCATCAGAATCAAATGAAATTTAATGCAGAAACGACTTGTACTGATACAAATAAATGATGAAATTTTCAAAACAAAAGAAACAAATTAAGCGTCCGAAATCAGTATTTGGTGCAGCCACCATGCGCTGCAATAAGTGCTGCTATACGACGTGGCATGGAGTCAAACAGATGTTGAATATCTGCTTGAGGAAGAGAATTCCATATCGCTTGTATGCGCAACCAAAGTTCGTCTTTGGAAACTGCAGGACGCGGATCACGAGCGAGACGCCGACCAACCATATCCCACACGTGCTCAATAGGCGACATATCCGGTGAATAAGCAGGCCAAGGAAGAAGTTGCATGCGTTGTGCTGAACAGAAGTCTCGAACAGTCCGCGCAACATGTGGGCGTGCATTATCCTGCTGAAAGATAGCTCTAGGGATGCCTTGAAGGAAAGGAACGACTTCGGGCTGTAGCACTTCACGGACGTACCTGTTGCTATTGAGATTACCCTCAATTCGTATCAAATTGGATCGTCCATGATACGAAATCGCACCCCAGACCATAACTCCGGGTGTTCGACCACTATGTCGTTCAATAATACACTCAGGAAGGCAGCGTTGACCGGCATAACGTCTAACACGAACACGGCCATCATGGGTCCACAAATTGAAGCGTGATTCATCTGAAAAGACAACTTGGTGCCAATCAGCTCGCCTGTCTCTGTGCTCAAGAGCCCACTGCCGACGCAGCCGTCGATGATTCGCCGTGAGGGGAATCCTGTATAAAGGCACCCTTGCACGCAATCCACGGCGCAGCAGACGACGACGAATTGACGAAGCCGACAATTGTACACCTGTAGCAGTAGACCAACGTGCTGCCAGCTGCCTGGAGGAAGCTGTGCGATCATTCACCGCCATGCGGAGCAGGTGTCGATCATCGCGCTCTGACGTCACCTTCTGTCGTCCAGTGCCTGTTTTTCGAGTTGTTCGGTGCTCGTCGGTCCACTGCTTCCAAACTCGCATCACTGTGGAACTGTTCCGCTGCATACGAGCTGCTATTGCGCGATAGGAAAATCCTCCTTCTCGAAGGCCGATTATCCTCCCTCGTTCAAACTCCGTAAGTTGCTTGAATTTCTTATTCTTCCGTCGTGGAGGCATACTCAGGTCTCACTAAACGTTTGCCACTAACAAATAATCATAGACTTTTTTCAACGTCCCGCTACAGCACTTTATTTAAACGCTTTCAGCATCAATTCAGAGGGCGCTGCGCGCGCCGCGCACGCGCGATGGCTCTGAAACTTTATTAATTTGCATAATATCCTATAATTGACATTTGCTGCGAATTTCATTTGATTCTGATGATTCCTTCATGGTGTTGCATTTTCTACAAACAGCAGTTTAAGAACCAAAGCAAGACGATTGATTCCACCGGAATGAAGGAGAAACAGTAAGGAGGACAGAAAGAAAAATTGCAACAAGATTCTCCAGTTCGGTTACAAGATCATAATGAAATGAACCCCTTTTGACCCGGGGGTGTAACAGAACTTCAAGCTTAAAGTCTTTTCTGTTAAAATTTTTTAGAAATCTACATTGTCAAATAAGTTTTCAAAAATTTATTTATTCATACTTAATAAATCGACATATTTTTTCTAATACTAATTTTACAATAAAGCATCTGAAAACTCAAGAAGTTCAATGCTAGCAACCGCTCTGGAGAATTCATATTTTAATTCTATTTTGGATATCAATAGAGAAATTTTTTTAGTTCAAGCTTATGCGGATGATAAGGGAGTTATTTCCGCCGGAAATTCCAGTTGAAATCTGGAGTCTAATTCCAATATTGTTACTAGTCTTATTGCTGAACATCTGGCTCAGTTAAAGTTGTAGCTCTCAATTGAGAAAATCTCCTCGGTAGTATTTAGATGCCTGTCAATCTATGACAAGGGAATTCATGGTGGCAGCTTCCTTAGTCGAAACCCAATTTCAAACTAAAAAATTCCCTACATTAGAATTTGTAAATTAATAAATATTTAGTTATATTCTGATTAACTATCAGTTCTCCTGGAGTCCCCACATCAATTATCTTATAGAAAAAAAAAGTTATAATATCTTATTAAATTTTAATAAGGCTTCCTTCAATAATTTCAATTTCCAATACTTGAATTATGGTACTTAGCTGTTTTAGAACCTATTATTGCTTATGGCTCGGGGGCTCGGGATGCTGATCTACTTACTCCTCTCAAATTATCAAGTTAAACTCCATTCAGAGAAATCACCTTTTAAAAATTATGAAGTCCTTTAGGACGTTTCTAACTGCTGATTTGCAGGTAAATTAAGAGATGTTCCCCCCATTCCTCTTAATTTAAAATTTCATTTTCTTAAAAATCGAATTTGGAAGTAGCAATATTCCACCTTTTTGAACCTGATTAATAATATCCCATTAGAATCAAATATTTTCCTGAGAGCTGTTCTAGTATTGGGTCGGAAACTGGGTTCGCGATGTGTGTCTTCCACCGGGATATCCTAAATAGGGTCTACATGTTTAAACTGAATTCTTATTATTCAATTTTCCAAGTCGAGCTTTCAACAATCGGATTTGACTTGCTGTAAGCAGTTGCTTATAACTTCGAAAGTTAGTATTTTTACCAACAGTTTATCACTAATATTACTTCTGAAGAACACCAGACATAAATCAGCTATTATTAATATCATTAATGAAAAGTTATCAACTTATTCCTATTTTTCCAACTTATATTGGGTTCGGGGCCATATCGGAGATTATTGCAATGAAATTGCAGATTCTTTTGTAAAACTCACTGTCACTGATGATGAGGGTATGAATGTCCCTGCCCCTAGGTCTCACATAGACAAGATTTGAAAAAATAAGGTTCTTCTGACTGTGAATTCTGGTGATCTACTAGTAATACCGGTATTAGAGTCCAATCCTATATTCCAAGACCAAATTTGAATTTCACATTAATTCAGGATTTATTACTCACTTTTTAATTGGTCATGGTCATTTCGTTTGTTATTTAAATCATTTTAATCTGAAAAATACAAACTTATGTTATCGTGGCTTTGTTGGAGATGTTGACCACTATGTTTTATCTTGCCCTTTTACCGAAAGTTTTCATTTAAAATGTCCTGTTATAGAAATGAAACCTATTTGGTGGTGAAAATCTCAGTTCTCTCTCTGTGACTATTTGTGTGAAAATCTCAGTTTGCATTTCAAACTTAAATCCTGTATTCTTACGGTTCATAAAATTGCTCAACAAATTTTATAATTGTTTCAATTTTTGATTTCATTTCTGAATGTTTCAATTTCTTTATTTTGTGTATACCTTGTACCAGTGCTGTTGCCGGTAGTCTCCAGGTAGACTGTCTGTGTGCTAAAGTCATAATGTCAGCATCTGCTGTTGGCAGGAAGTTGTGGTGTCAATGTAATACTGATTGATATGCATTACAAAAGCAAAGAAAGATAGGAAAGTGAAAAATAGGGAAACATAAGAACTATGACGTAACACTATGTAAACACATCATAAGCTTTTATTTATTTTAGAGTTTCAAAATTATGTAATATCTTATGTTCTCTGTTCCAATATGTACTGTTAAACCTTATTCATTATTGTTGTAAAAATTTTTCTTTTAGCCAATAAAGACTGAGGGCGGAATTGATTGTCTACCAGGGGACCGGTTTGTAGTTCTAAGCCCTTTGGTTGAGTTCGGCCCCTTGGGCACTTTGCCATTGGCTTTCGTGTTGCTCCTGAGTGAGATGTTAATAAATAATCCCATCAGATTAATTTTAAGAACATAATTATACAGAATTGAAATTTTTAAAAAGGATTTTAATTGTCTATCTTTCTCCTTCTTCATTATAATTATTTATCGAGAAAAAATTATCTGTATTTGCTTGTTCATTTAAGAAGTTAACCAACTTATGTCAGTTGCTTTTGTATCTCCTGATGATGGATTGACTTTCCAAAATATACTTCAAGATTAAAACCTCAATATATTTGTTATATTTTGTGAATTCTTACATAGTATTTACTTTAAAATTTATTAACAATATTTCCTTTAGAAGCAACACCATTCTTAGACATTATTAACAGTTATATTGTCATACCCTTGAAGTAAAAAAGTAATGAACAACCTGATACAAATCGATACATGAGTAATATAATACATGTAAATATTCTTAGGTTTGATTTTTTCAGCTAATGATTTATTTAGTTAGTTTTCAAAAAAAAAAAAAAAAAAAAAGAAAAAGAAAAAGAAAAAGGAATCCTCTTAAAAAAAGTGAATGATAAATGATGAAAATCGGGAGGATGCAGAAATTCTGTTTAAAAATGAATGGACCAAAGCATTTGCGTTCATTCAAATTTGGATGGCCTTCTGACTTCTATCATTTATCATGAAAATTTCGTAAATAATACGAAACCAAAATGAGATAGACAATTCTCTACAAAGCATAGTACATTCGAGAGCAAATATCCATTGGTAATGCAAGACAGAGAGCTATTACAGAACTTTTACGTCATAATCAGAAGTCGAGATCACCGGTAAACTATTGGGCACATATTCAAATACAGTCAATCTTGTGAGCTTTGTGGTCTCTTTGGAAATCGCGAAAAAAATGAAATCTTCACACAGGCGGTGATTGCATCAAAGACTGCTTTATGAAAGCCCCCAAAGAATTCTTTTATGACTTTAATAATAAAGCATCAATCATGAAAACAAATAAACAAATACCTTTATCTGTGAAAATAGTGTAAGACAGGACTGCCAAAATATCTTCGAATGCAACAGAACAGCAAATCGAAAATATTTAGCTGTTTTCCACAATATCAGTTTCAATGGATGCCATATATTAGAGACACTGTACAAGTATCATTCTTTAGGTTATAAATGTTGGCCCCAGGTCTCGGAGAAGAGCTTTTCGGACAGTTGCTGCTCAAGGAGCAAACACGTGGGGAAGATATTGCGAATGCTGTGGAAACATATCTGGATCACACCGAAATGAATTTAAGTAAAAAAATTCCATTACTATTGAGCCAAGTATATGACAGGAGTGAATGAAAGACCTGTTTCAATTTTAATGTACAAAACTGACCAGGAACTTTCAACATTCCTCTACGTAATACATCAAGAGAAGTGCTTTACTTCCAAATATTTCCTGTTACACTAATGACTTTCTTCGTTATAAAAGTAACTAGCAGCAAAAACATTTTATCATCTCCAATTTGTGATACTCTTGGATGAAAAGGATAGTGAATGCATCGAGTTACTTCTGCACAGTAAAATTCGCTGGCTTTCCTGAGGAAACGTTCTGAAGTACTTTGTTTCATTTATAAAAGAAAAAAAATTGTTCCTACACGAAAAATGCACAACACATCAGGAAATAGAAGAAAAATACGTGTTTACAAAAATTCTGCTTCATAGTCGAAATTACTTCACATCTTGATATTTCAATGTATTGGAAATAGAAATGGAAGGACAAGGAAAAGGAAATGTCGCATATCCTTATTGGAAGAGGTAGAAATAAATTGCAAATTCCGGCCAAAGATGTAGAGAAAAAGGTGAATTACTTCATTTCAAGTATTTAAACAATATTGCCACGAAAAAATCACTTATTTTGATGCATATTATTTCGACACGGTAGAAGGGAAAATGAAGAACAGTTTTATATTGCACTATCTTTCATAGTACGTCCTCTCAAAATAAAAATCAGATATGTCCACTTGGAACCAATCGACACAGTTGCTGTATCACTTCAAATGCAATTATTAGATTTAAAAAGAAAGGAACCCAGACGCAAGAAATTCTCAAATCTTACCATCCGCTTGGAAGAACTCGAAAGAGAAAAATCCAATCTAATTTCTCAGCACATGCGGGCAACTGCCGTAAATAGAAACAATAGTATTTGATACATGGAATGGTTTGCCAGAAGTATATGATACGAGAAAAAAATTAGCATTTGCTATGTTCACAATCTTTGGCTCTACATATTCATGTGAGCAAACATTCTCTTCCATAATCAAATAAAAAGTTGAGAATCAATTTTTCAAACGATAATTTACAATCATGCCTTAAATGAAGAACAGATATTTCTCAGACATAACAAAGCAAAGTTTTCAAAAGTGATGCAAAGTTACAGTTGTAAGCTTTGAATAAAAAATCGCACTTATCACTTTTTTTGCCCTGAAAATTCATGAATACATAAATATATATTCTTGGGAGTATCCAGATTCGTGACCAAGGGGATCTAGATTACAGGTATTTAAAAATTGGCAACTTAATGCAAGAACAACCAATATCAGTTTTAAATGAAAATGAGATATATATGCTTATAAATGTTATCAATTTTCATTGTTAGTGAAAACATTAAGTTACAGAATAAAATGCTTTCGATATTATTCGTTATTATCTCATGAAGCTTGAAAATCTAGTTCCTAACATTATGATATTTTGACATTGGTTGCTTCTTGCGTTAAGCCACCGAAATAAAAAAAAAATACCCGAGTTCATAGTTTTTAAAGGAATGATAAATGTTACTTTAGTTACATAATATAAAAAAAAAGTATTATTTAAATAATGTCAGTCTAGATCACAACTGCTACAGAGGCCTTTCTGGGTGCACACACATAAACATATAAATGGCTATCTGATAACTTCGTTATCCCTGCATCCTTGAGAACTAAGTTCTCTCGAGAGAGTCTACCGATCCCCTCTCTAAGTGCTTATTAGTTTGCTTGACACATTATTCATAATTGGACGGATAAAAAGTACTTGCGTGGTAAGACTTTTTTAAATCTCGCGTAAAAGTACACTGGACGAAAACGGGTCTATTTGGGTCTATCTAATGGACATTTGTTTTCTGCATGTAAAATAAATCATTATAGTTTTAAGTCCTAAAATTCCACAGTCCACTATACTGGACCCTCGGGTGCTGCTATATATATAATCAAACTTTAAAATAAGTGGTCTGATGTTTGTTGAATTATCATTTGAAAATGGCAACCAACAGAAGAAAGACGATTGGTGGTAAGTACAATATTTTAGTTCATTTTTTTCGTACTTTACTAGAGTATTTTGATGCAAAAGTAAATGATATTTAATTTTAAATATTGAAATAATAAAATTAAGTAACTTTTCAGTATTTGCGTGAATTATTTGGAAACAATAGCTACGTTTTCATTCATGTCCATTCTATTGGACATTGGGTTTTCGTCAGTTGATTATATTCATACGCACTAATTTTTGACATACAGAAGTAATACCTATTTTTTTGAGCAGAAAGTAATGGAATGCTCAAAAATTAATATTTGATGATTAAATTAGTTAATAGACTTTACTATGTTAACTAAAACTTATATACTTCTTTTTAGAAGGGTATTCTTTTATAAAATTTATTGAGATTGGCCAAAATTGTCCAAATTAAATACAGAATTTACATTTGCGATTTCAGTAAATCAAGTACATTCTATAATATATCATCTTACATATTATGTGATTTTGTTGAAATTAAAATTTCTGAATTAATTGTACGCTTTTAGATGTAAATTTTCACTAGTAATTAATTATAAGAATATCTAAGTGTAGATGGAAACAAAACTTATTCCTTTACTCTTGTTTCACTTTTTAATTTAAAAATCAATAAGAAATAAAATTTAAATTTTAAATAAAAGTACTATAATAATAATTTAAAATTAATTTGTGGTTTTCAACTTAGTTGTTCATTTTTTTTTATTTCTATTAGAGTTAGAGTCAGACATTGATATTAGTGATGAAGATGAAGAAAAAGAGAGAGGCAAAAAGTACGAAATTTTAATATCTAATGAAATATTAGATGAATATAGTTCAAGTAAGAATGATGAACCTTCTAATAGAGATATAAAAGAAAAAAAAAAACGTCACAAATGGAAAGAGGTTCGTCTGATATATCAGAGCGTCAGTATGATGAAATATGCATCGTAAAATAGTGTGATAAAAACCTGTTTTGCTATATTCATCCAAACTTGGATGAATATAGCAAACCACGAACCACGAAATAAATGTAAACATTGGTCAAAAAAAGAGAAAATATACATTGAAGTGTCAAGACTGACAGTAGTAAAAGAATATATATATATA
>BMAW01104922.1:432144-454485 GCA_019974015.1 Nephila pilipes
TCTATCTATCTATCTATCTATCTATCTATCTATCTATCTATCTATCTATATGTGTGTGTGTATATATATTCCCCGCATTGGTTTTCTTACAAAGAAAAAGAAACATTTATAGAAATTTTATCTATTAGCCAAGTGATTAAGCAATGACCCCTTAATCTTTGCGACGGATTTGGGGACTATTTTGGACCTACAAGGTGCTGGAATCAAAGTCGATATCTCCTCTGGGAACAAAGTTACGAACTCTTTCTGAATTTTCCGTGTGGCGTCACATCTGGCAGGAGGATCTATATGTACGCCGAGAGACAGAAGAGTCTACTTTGGATATAGATCGGGAAATCGATTGGAAGCTGTAGGCACTAAGAAATGGATCTGTCTAGAGAATTTGCAGAAGCTGCCTGAGTCTGCTGGGAACTGTGGGAGTCTGCCATAGAAGTGCAGAGTATTACGGCATATATTTATCCGTAGCGTTAATTAGTAAGCTTGTGAGCTGAACGTTGCCGATGCAACTGTGTCTGTTATTACAAGTGCTATTTTTGTTCCCATATCTGTGTTGCTAAGCCGTACAAGTGCTGTGTTTTCTGTTTGTGCTGACATTATCCGAATTCTGCTACCTATGTATCATCCTGAATATTTGTGTATAAAACGTCATATATCGTTATCCTCCGCTTTGTGCTACTCGTTACGCACTCGGAATATTTGCAACTATATATATATATATATACTGCATGACATTGAAAATGCAACACCAAGAAGGAATGGTTAGAAAATTATGTACATTTCTGGGCAGAAGCACGTCGCCGAGTTATGCGAATGAAGTGAAATGTGCAGCTCTCCAGCGCACGTTGATGAAGATATAAGGGAAGGAACCTGTAGAGTGTTCAATTTTCGTGTCATTGTTTCTGCTAGGGAAATTACTGTAGAAAATTTGTTCTTGCCTCGGCGGATGCGTGCAATAGCAGAAAATACCAGCCCATTGTAAGTGAAGGTAGTTCCTGCATATAAGCGATTTTACGAGGGGTATGGTGATCGTACTCATAAAGACAGTTTGGTACATACGGAAAGTTTATTTCAGCTTACACACACCTGGACGCATCCACAGTGCGCCGGCTGTGGCTAAGATGATTTGGAACATGAAAATGTGGCAAGTTTGAGGGGTGTAGGTGCAGACAGGGTGACGTCATCTTGCGAGGACCAACGCATCTCTCGACAGGCAGTGGCGAACACGGAAGATACTTCTATCTCCATTTTGCAGCATGTTCAAGACACCCTGGATGTTCCAATATCAACCAGAACCATTTCCTGTCGATTGATTACTTGTGGTCTATACTCATAGCGTCCGTTAAGAAGACTGCCATTGATCCAACAGCATAGACGCCAACGTCTGCAATAGTGATAGAGCTCGAGCGATGTGGCTGACAGAAAGGTACAGGTATGTGTTCTCTGATGAGTCACGCTTCTGTTCCTCCTAAGATAGTCACCGAGTACAAATGTGGCGTTGACGTGGAGACAGGTCCAATCAGGAAGCAATTGTGGAGCGTCCTACAGCGCGACAACGCGGCATCATGGTTTGGAGCGCAATTGCGTGCGATTCCAGGTCACCTCTAGTTCATATTCAGGGCACTGTGACAACTCAAAGATACGTGGAGGATTTGCTGTGGCCGGCGATACTCCCCTACCTTCAGGGGATGCCCAATGCCCTTTATCAGCAGGATAACGCCCCACCGTACACTGCTCGCATCAGCCAATGTGCTGTGAAAAGGTGTACAGATGCTTCCCTGACCGCCGTTCTCTTCTGATCTTTCACCAATTGAACACATTTGGGATTTTACTGGATGCCATTTGCAGACCCTGCCACACTGCCGCATTCAGAAGACGAACTGCAGTAAAAAGTTGACAGGAAATTGAGATTCATTCCTAAGGACACCATGTGTACTCACATGAACTTTGTACCTAGACGTGTTGCTTCATATATCGTCGTCCACGGTGGTCCTACTACCTACTGATCCGACGCTGTTCTCGCTCTGTATTATGCATATAATTTTAAAATAAAATCACACTTTCTAGCCACTCCTTCTTGGTGTTGTATTTTCAGTGTCACGCAGGTCATATATATATATATATATATGTGTGTGTGTGTGTGTACGTATATATATATATATATATATATATATAATTTTACATTACTCGGTGACACATTTTTATTGTATGGTTTATTTTTCTTAAAAATTACAATGTTTTAAATATTAATTGTTTTTAAACTTCAATAATTATTGAATACTTATTTTGTATGATAAGTAAGTTTAAGTAAATATTATTTTCAAACTGTAAAATCTTTAAATCAATCAATTAATGCAGTTTTCGTGGTTAAGATTTTTTTTGATGAAATCATTATGATGCTGTTTTGGAGGGAAGTTATAAGAATTTCACTTTGCTTGAGTTTGCTGGATTTTGATGACTATTTTTTGTCTCGTTTTTAGTCAAAATTATTGAAATATGAGTATAAAGTATGTTTAGATTATTTTTCATGGATTACATTCGTATAATTATGTCTAAATGAATTTGTTTACTTCCTCTCATTTTTCCTTTGTTTGAAATGTTGTTTTTAAATTTGTGTGTATTTCTGATTAATTTTTGATTTTATGCCATCTTGTTATAGTTTAATTCACTGCAGTATAATGGTTAGATACGTATTGCTGATTTAAGCACATATTTTTCCACTTCAAAGGATGGAACAGTATTAATTGCATTATCTGTATTTTTTGTTCTTACTTTTTTCATATTTAGCTATGATTTTAAGGATGTTTGATTTTTCAATTGTTTGTAATTTTTAAATATTGGTGATTATTGTCTGTATTGAATTAATCTCTTGTTTGGAATATTTAAATAAATTTTTGGTTTATTTTCATAAGAATATTTTAACTTATGATTATACTTTTATTTTGCATTTTGGTTATCCTGTTAAATATTTTTAGTTTTTCTTTTGATTCAGCAGTATTTTAAGTTTGTTTTAAATAATATGCACTCAACTCTTTTTTTTTTTACACGGTTTTGAAATACACACCCAAAACTTTTTTACACAAATTTTTTGTTCTAACACGAATCCTAAAAAAAATTTTCTTCCTTATAATTTTGACAGGGTTATCAGAAAGCAGTCGGTTTATGTCCACACATGTGAGAGTGACTTGGTATACTTCATGGATTGTTTACTTTGTATTCAGGACTTACGGGGAATATTTGAATTTTATAATCACTTTTACCTTTTTTTCGTTGTACTTCAACTTGAACACATCATTTCAGTTTTCAGCCAAACAGGAAATCCATCACGTCACTGTTTCGACTATAATCGTTCGCTTAAATTAAAAAATTAATTATTTCAACATGTTATTAACTTGAAATATATCCTTAAAATCACAATTTCTGTCATGTATGATATTACTTTTTTTTACAAATTTCAATGCATTTTTTCATTTTGATAATTCAAGTCGATAATGACGAAGTCGAAGGTGAGTTCAGCTATTAATGGCTGATTTAATTCGTGAGGGCTTGAAATTTGTTACAAGTATGGAACAACATTTTCTTAAGATTCTGACATGGAGCTTTCATTAAAAATTTCAATGTAATCTTACGTTTTGTGTAGCAGGATATCAAGAGTTATATAAGCAACATCAGGGGAAAAAAAAACAGAGGCCGTTAATAATGAATGAAATTCTTCATTTGAATCAAAGCCAGTTTTTGACAGTTGTGCTAGACATTTCCGACACATCTACTGATGATAGCAGTTTTGATCCTATTCGTAATAAACGTTGCATGCTTGTTATCAAGTAGCTATTAATTGTTGTTAGTTGTTTTATTCCTAATTTCAATTTGAATTCTAATATGTTGCCTATAGTTATAGACTGAATTTTCCCTGTACATTAATTTTAGTTCTTTTGTAAAAAAAATGAATTGTTTTTTATTTATAAATATGTAATATGGATTTCATTACTACTTTTATTGCACGGTTTTTTTGGGAAAACATTTAGAGTTTTTTCATCTTACACGATTTTTTAAAGTTGTGAAACATATCCATAAGTTTACCATATGTCGTATGTATTTCTTACACGAATTTTTTTGCACATTTTTCTATGGAACGTATCTACCGAACCGTGTAAAAAAAAGAGTTGTGTATATACATTCACACACACACATATATATATAAAGGGAGAGAGAGAATCCTAACTGCAAAAAAGGGGTTAATGGCTCGTTCTTTGATGTCTAGGTATTGTTCCAGATTTAATAAAGAGGCGGATTTGTAAAAGATGATATTTAATTAAACAATAGGATATGTACAAAATATTTCCGAAACTAAACTTGCCTTTGAGAAGATTGATGTGAACCCCTCAGATGAGATTACAAAGTAGAGGTATACACCCTCTAGAGTAGGAAGGCGTTACAAATGTTTTAATCCCCCATATATATATATATATATATATATATATAATGAGATTATTTAACTCTAAATTATCTTTGAGTATCGATATGGAAAGTTTCAAACTGAAAATCATTTTAATATATAAAGAAACTGGAAGAATTATAGATTATTTGTCGATTAGGAATTCCAGCATATGTTGAAATAAAGTAAGTAAATATTGAAACATTATATTAAAACATCGTATAGAATAATGTAATAACTAATGAATTTTATAAATTTTTAATTCATAACTATATGTAAGATAATGCCTCCTTTTACCATGTATTGCACATTAAAATTTTAAGAAAGCTTTGTCAAGAATGCAAATGCCACAAAATTAAATACAAAATTAATTACATACTCAAGTGTCATAACATCTATTTAAGTAATTAAAGTATCTTAAAAATTATATGGATTATCACAGAAGGAAGCTATGTTTTCTTTATATTTATTTATAGCAATTTTTATATTACGCTTTCTTTTATTCTGATCTTCAACAGTGAAACTTAACTCTTACGTACAAAGACAACAATAGCTCAATACAGAGAAATTTAATGTCATGACAAAATATTTTAATTAAAGTAACTGCAGCTGCGAAAGAAATGGTATTAATAAATGAGAGTTTATAAGATTTTTATGAAAAAATATTTAAAATTGTTGGATTTAATATTATTTAAGGTTTTCTGAGGGAAAAAAAAAGGAGTGGCTCAATTTCAAAAAGCTCTGATTTCGTAGAATTTTAAACCTTTTATATATTAATCCAGAATCGAAGTAAAGCATATGATCTCAGTTTCTAAAGTAAACATCAAAAAAAATTTCACCCCAAATTTTAATTTTAATTTTTCTTTTTAACAAATACATTTCTACTAAAGATAAATTTTCTGTAATTTATATTCAATATATTTAAACAGAAATAGTTAAAATAAATACGTGTAGAGAATAATATATATTATTTGTATGAAGACAGATCAGTAAGCTCATAGCAAGCATTAATCTTGTGACTTAAAAACATATGAATGACACATAACATGAGATATTTCATTTAATCCACTTTTCTTCCAACGAAATTCCAAGAATAAGATTTTATATGGGCACGAGGTATCTTGAAGTATGAGACATAATATAATACCAAAACTTCAAAATAAAAGAATATCTTTGTAATGTGAAAAAATATTTTTGGTTTTTCTCGACTTGTTATGTCACTTCTAAGTTATTAAGATCCAAAGTTTGAGTTGTTCATAACCACTCTAAAATACGGAAATTTACTTCCTTAGAATTGTCACAGAAACAAATTTTTATTCTCTAACATAATTTTAAAAATAGGAAAAGAAAAACAGTCTCGAAGAAAAGTACATTTCATTTTTGTTTCTCAGTATGCAACGACATAAAAAAGTATGTTGGTATGTTTGCATTTTTTTTACCTAGGAACACTAAATAAGAATAAAATATTGGATAGTGTTTTAGATTAAAATAAATGCAACGTTATATTGGAGTTAATTTGACACTTTTATGATTCCTTGGTATTATATATTATGTGTTGTAACTTTAGAAAAATAAATAATGTAAATTATTTTTTTCCTTCAATAAGTATACTTTTCGTCTGGGCAGAAATACTTCAAAAATTACAAAAAAGGATCTATGCAATATCAAAAGATAATAATAAGGTTTTAGTTAGTTATTATTGCAGTCAAAATAAAAAATAATGCCATTAAAATGACACGGAGGTGATATCATTCAATTCTCAATCTTAATTTCATCGAAACCAAGTGACATTTCCAGGAATATTAAGTTGCTTTTCTAGATTTTAACTTTCACCAAATATACCAATGGCAATGGAAAAATTTAATAACTTTAATGTTTATAATAAATATTAATTTTATGCTAAACATTACAATACCTTTATTAAACGTTAATGACTTTGCATTTTTATATGAAGTATTATATTTTTAATATTTTCAGAAAAAATTAAATATTCTTAAAATAAAATTAACTGAATTAATGTTTCTAGTAAAAATAAAATAAAAACACATATATGAGAAACTTCTTTTATAGTAATTAGGACAGTTCAAATAAATTTTTAAGAGAATGTTTTTTTATTTTAAAAAATCTTTCAACTGTTCTGAAATAACTAAGCAACTTAAAATTAATTTGGTGGATTAAATATTTCTTCGTACTCGTTTTTACTAGGTAAAATTAAGATGTTAATTAAACTAGCATTAAACTATAAGAATACAATTCTGAATAGAAATTAATATAATCTAATAAACCACATTATTTTTTCGCTCTAAAAATCAAATAATGGATTATACTTTTGAACTGATTTTCTTCATGACCATATAATTATGCACGAATATTTAAATAAGAAAACAAATACATATATTTGAAATTTTTTGAGTACCTTGTCTGTTTTAATATATTTTCAATATAATTGAAGTTTATTAGGTAAAGTCATTTGTCCTCTGCTAAATATTCTATTATGCAATACTTCAAATGAGATTTTTCACTTCAAACTTATTAGTTATCGATTGTGAAACAGTTTTAAAATTAATAATCGCTAAAATTTTATTAGTGATTAATCCTAAAGAAAAAAAAATTTCAAGGCAATCTATAATAAATTATATCATAATATTTCTTTTATGAGTAGTCAAGGGGAAAAATGTCATTACCAAATACATTATTATGTTTTAATACTGCATTGTTTTGCATCAATTGGTATCAAAAATATGCATAGGCAGACATGATGTACGATCAGTTGCCTGAATTACATCATAAAATCATAATTAATATAAAATCGACTTCCTAAGGATATTAAATTTACGACGCGCCACCAATTCATTTCTACAATGCATCCCACATAACAATGTTTTCACTCCTAATCCGCAATTGAAGTAGAAAAAGAATTGGAAAAACGCGTTTCGCACCTGACTCAAAGAGACTGAGAACATGGAGAGCAGACGGAGATTTCTTTAGTATCTCGTCTGCTTTACTGACAGCAGCATGTCTTGTCAGTGGCTGCTGCTGTAAGCTCTCTGTGTGTGTATAGTAGAAAAAGCATGAACTAAAAATCAGCCGGAATGTGCGGAATACAATTGTACCTTATGTGTGTTAAACATTTATTTTTTATATTGTTTTTTTTGTTTCATGGAGTAACGAGTACGCTTGATCAGGATAGTAACAGGTAAGTTTGCTTTAAAAAATATTCATGAAAAATTGGAATTATATATATATATATATATATATATATATATATATATAAGAAATACATTTTCCCTCTTCATTTCAAGTTCAAAAAACGAATACATTTATAATATATAACTTAATCCTCTTGGATCTAATATTTTTTAATTAATGATTTTTTTTAAAAAAACTTTTGTTGATAAAAATAAAATTTTGATTTTATTCCAGTGAAACACAGGGAAGATGCTTTTCAGAGTTATTAAATTATAAACTAAACAATATTTTTTATTTGAAAGAAGTTGAATAAAATGTAAATTTCTGATTAAGGCATATGAACGATGAATAAAAAAAATAAAATCGAGTTATGAATGGAAAAATTTTAAATTATGACTTTAAAAATAGGGATAATTTAGAGTAGTTTATAAGTAGTCTATTAAATATAGTGTAAAATCATATTTGAAGTAATGCATTATATGCTTTGGCATTATATGTGCTGCATGAAATAGTCAAGTAAACTAACATAAATATAAAGGAGCCGTGATATTTATATTTTCTCGTTTAGTGTCACGCTGAATTGAATATTGGAAAAATTTGATGAAAAATTGGTTTTACATGAATTTAAAAAGCTAAATTACAAATGATATTGTTTTACATCATAATTAAACCAAAGTAAGTAATTATAAAGAAGTTTAATGTTATACAATTGATAGCAATATTTTATATATCTTGGCATTCTGTTTATCTGTAAGCATTCATATTTCACTTTTTGAGTTTGCATCTGTTGAAAAAAGTATTCATTAAAAATAAATGATTTTCCTACCAAAGAAGTGATGTGATTGTGACCAAATGAATATTTAAAATATTTTAAGGGTTCTAAAAGCATCAAAATTTCAACGAAAGAATTATTTCGGAGCTAACAAACTAATTAACTAATTAAACTAATCTTAACTAATTGAATCGTAAAATTATTATTTTAATTGTATATTATTTTATTCATACATTATTTTAGTTATATGTATAACAAATCTCTATTATTATTTCTTAAAAAATAGCTATTTGATAAATTCGATCGTATTATAGAATTTTAAATTTGGGTTTCAAAATAATATCTTTGATGAAGTCATCAGATTATTATATTTTTCATAAGATATAAATTTTGATTTAATAAGTATCACTTTATTTACAGAGTTACCTCTCAAACAGAAAACGAAGTTTTTGCTTGATAAAAAATGAAATAAAGGTACAAAAGCAATAGTGAGATATCTCCATTTTAAAGGCAGGACAACGAACTAAATGGAAATTTGTTTAGTTAGTTTCCACTTAATCATGAATTAAATTGTGTTGACTAATCTATGAGTTTTCCCAAGAATTTTTCATTTCTTTCCCTCATAAATGATTGAAAGGAAGTATTAATTTTTTTTATATATGATGAGAGTTTTTATGAAAATGAATAAAAATAAAAATGTAACAAGCTTCTTTCTTTCTTTCTTTCTTTTTTTTAATATCTTCCTCTGCGAAAAAATTTATACGCGAATTTTAAGTATAGAAGCTGCATCCGCCTTATTCCAGCAAAGATCGCTTTGAGTACTGTTTAAAATCTTGATATTAATGAAATACGGTCTAAGATATTTTTTTAATACTTCTTATCTTTGCTTGCATCATTTATCTCTTACCACTACAATTTGTTTATTTATAGAAGCTAATAATTTTTCATCACTTAAAACATAAATAAATGTGAAACTGTTTATTAAAATAACGTTTTTTACTTATACTTCAATTCATATTTGTGTTTGCTTGAGTTTTTATGGTTGATTTTATGTTATATGAATTGTTACGATATTTTAAATATTGTCTATAGCCGAAACTGTTCTACTGCATATACATAGCCTTTTTTAGTTTTCACAATGTTTCACTTTTGTGTTCATAATATAAATAACAAGTTCATTTTGATAATTTTAAATAAATGAATATTTTTAAGCAATAAAATATATTGGTTACTTTCAGTAAATTGAAGAAAGTGGTTTGAATACTTTTGTAGCAAATTGTTCTTGTACACTGTTTTTCTAAAATTATTATACAAAAGAGACAGAGTAAGGAAGAGCCATATGAATTGACAATACCGCAATGAAAGTAGAAAAATGTAGATAAAGGGTGTCAAACTCAAAGGCTGACATGGATCAAATTATTAAAGTTTGGTTTTATGTGAGCTGCAAGAAAGAGACGAAGTATAAAAATAATTTTTATTGAGGAAAAACTGTATTTCGAATATATGTTGCAGAAAAATAAAGCAAGAACAACGATAATATTTTAATGTTTTCTTTTCTGACACTTGACATATCTTCTCTGCTACTTTCTTTTTTATACCGGGGAAACTTTTTTATACAATGATTACTATCAAAATTGTCCCAAGTTGATTGTCAGTAATTCTAGATCAGATAGGAGAAGTATTTTCTTTCAAAAGTAAAATATTGCTCACACTTTTAATAGATACTTCCATAGAAATGATCTCATACGCAAATTTTCCAGTGTTTTTGTTGGAATTTGATAAATGATATTATGAACTTTTTAATAGAATAAAAATGCAGACCACTTTATAAAAATAAATTAAGTTTCAATCATCATCTTATTATTCTGAAAATATGAGCAAAGTTAAAATATCTTAGCATTCTAATATATTTCAAAAAATACATTGACTACTTAAACAACAGTAACCAGTCTTAAAATGTATTCAGCTTTATGCTCTGTGCTACAGAATGAGAAAATTCTCTGCTTAAATAACGTCAAAATTTGTCTACAGTTGCAGTTAATGAACCAACCTGAAAAACTATATGTAAACATGTTACACTCCTATTGGCATATGATATATCTGTCATTTTGGTACATGAGACGGAAGATCCGAGATGCATCTAATAATATTTATAGCATGTACTAATAATTTTCAAGCGTGCCAGTTAAATATTTGCAAAGTTCTGGTACACCAACTTCACTGATTTTGCCTTTAATTTTGAATCACACTATATTTCAATTACCTCCATTTGTAATTCAATAGGTTTTGATTCTTGTCTATGAATAAATTGAAGACTACAGGAAAATTTATTTTCATAAAACTTAAAATCTGCAAATCTTATTTCAAATTCATTTCTAAGGGTTAAAAATTTTTTCTGTGTACTTTTTAAGCAATACGGCTTGACCTCAAGTTATTTTGTTAATTTTGAATATCGAAAAGTGTGTTAAATTTCCATTTTTTAGTTGTTTTTTTCTTAGAACTAGTTTACATTTGAATGATTTAACTGGATTTCGCATGTTTGTAATTATCCTATTTTCCCCTGCAATTGTAAATTTAAATCGCATAAATGATTTGTAATATTGATCATGAAGAATAAGTCTTGTGACTATAAACAGGCTCGTATCTTGATTTATTCTGATTAGTATTGGCATATTTCTTCTTTCAAATCCCAGTATTGCTTAAGAACATTAGAGCGGAATAGTCAATGTATCTGAATATGGTGCGACAGACTGTAATAAACAGTGTTATATTTACTTACGAATGCAGAGAACAGCAGCTGATTTGAGCCTCCAGATTTCATGAAATTTATGATTTTCTTGTGTGTTAACACGTATTCCATTTTTGTTACCTTCACACATAATGCTTCTTGATGTATAAAGCTATGTGTATGACGAATCTTGGATTCCTCATAAATTTCACTTCGTTTTTTAAGCAGTAATGTAGAGAAACCATTGGGTTTTTTACGGTCATCGAAGAAGCTCCATCTGTAACTATAGAAATTAATTTTGACAGAGATAAATTGTGTTTTTGTAGATGGTCAAAATTCTGTGCAAGTGTTATGTATCATTACTACTTATAACAATACCTCCAAGATATTAAAATCTGTGTCTCATGCATGAACAAACAGCTAATTGAGTAACACCCCTAATATCCGTACTCTCTTCACAGACAATTGAAAACGCTTCAAAATCAGATGATTTTACTTTTATCTGATAACTTTAATTGTCTGTCAAATCAGTAACTCTTTCCCCAACTATATTTCGAGATAAAAGAATTGCTTGAAAAGCCTTCACATTTCCTGGACAAACAATATCTGTATCTTTAATTAGACATTCTCTTATAAATTCTCCTTCAGTAAACTGTTCTGAGCATTTCGCTTTCTCGTGTTGTTTTATAAAACAAGACATCTTATTTTCAGTCACAGCTTGAGCTCTTCAAATTTTTTTGTCTCATTAATCCCTCGTAATTGTCGTATATAGGTTTATGTTGTTAATAATGACGACTTAAGTTGTACAATTTTGGTACATTTCTAGCATTATGACATATCATGCAGATTATTCTATTACTTACTTCAAAGCAAGAAAATATACTCCCCCCACCTTTTTTTTTTAAAAAAAATTTCGATGTTCGTCTACAATTTTTTGTTAATTTGTACCGTCACTTAGTTCTGATTAAGACGTTTTGTATACGAAAGGCTGAAAAAACTAATAATTGTTAAACTTTTTTTAGCCAATTGAACATATAGTAAATATTTAAACCTTTCTGAATATTCTCTTATACTATTCATTATTCTCTATAGTTTTTCACATTCTTAAATATTTCCCAAAGGCAGAATCATGACTTAATTCCAAAATTTAATCCCTGTAACTCTTAGGTAATACATTTGAAATATGGAGGACCTCCATAGAATTGTATTCTGTGGAGGTTTTGAAGCACATATGAATATATATATATTAGAAAAATCACTATTTACCTTCCAGTAATCAGTTAGGAAGAACAGTTATACTTGTAGAAAATTTCAGTCTACACATTTTATTCTATTTTTTGGAAAATTACTTTTTTGTTCAGATGTCACAGTGTTGAAAAAAAGTCCTGTTCAAAATAATTTGGTTAAAATACTCATAATGAAAAACTATTTTGCAAATTAAATAATTCATTAACATTCATTAACTTTCACAAAGAGACAAAAATTACAAATCATAAAATCCCTTTCTTGAAATTTCAGATGTTCAAGCAGTTTCTTGTAAATCAAAATAAAAGTGAAATGATATGTTCCAATGATATTATATAAATAACTTGCTAATAATGATTATTTCAAAGAATAATTTTCGATCACTGTTAATCTTTTAATGCATGTCAGCATAGCTGATATATACAATAGTTAAGAACTTACTAGGAAGAAAAATAAGTTTCTTCTAAAGATCATAGATGAATATACATTTAATTTATATAATCATCAATGATATTTAATTTATATAATAATAATCCAAGTGAAACTTGAACAAATCGTTGTAATTTTTGCTAAAGTACAATTTTAGTCTTGGAAATTTAGAAACAAAGATATGCGTTAAAATAAGGTATTAAAATATACGCATTGTGAAAAATTGAAATTTAATTGATCATCTTACGTTTTAATGACAATTATAATTAATTTAATAAACTAATTGTGCCCTTTGAATACAAAAGTAAGTTAAAATATTGCACTTAGACTTTCTATTTCGTTAAAAATGACAAGTAAAAAATTTAAGACTTTTTATAATCCTCTTGTCTTCGAAAAAATCTCTGTAAAATTTAATTTAAAAAAATACTAGCATATGTTTTCATGGATTCTGAGTCAACTAATATAATCGTAATAGACGATTTTCTTTTGTTCAAGTGAAATCTGCATTGAGACAAATTTCTGAATATTTGTGGTGATGGCTTGTGTGTTTACCACCATTGCGCGAAACCATTTTCAACAAATCTATGGTTTAATATAATTCTTATTTGAAGACAATGATCTTTATGCTAATTTGATGATTCTGCTTTTCTAAATAAAGATGGATCATTCGGAGTCATTTTATTCTGAACTTACTACAATTCTCTCACTCGGCATCTCTCATCTCTCCTTTAGAATTGCGCAATGGTTGATGTTAACCTTCGTTTATAGCTTTTTAGTTTTAGTTTTAAGTTAAAAGGTGTTTTAATAAAAGTTGTTTTGTTGAAAAATTTTGCTTGCCTTCTGATACGAGCCATATTTGTGAAGTGGAGCATAGACTGGAACCCACTTTCCTCTATTTGTGCAAAACCTTTAACATAAAAAAAAGGATATAATTTTTCCCGCTCTGTACACCTTGAGACAAACTAATGTGGATGAAATGATAATCAAAGATATCATTGAAAATAATTTAATCTGAATGTGTATCCAACGTATAACGTATGGAATGCAATATTTTATGTACTTTTATTAAAACTGTGATTGATGCGCATTTTTCAGATGAGTGTTTACTGCTCCTGCACGATGTCTAAAATGATTGCAGTTGTGATTTTTGTATTACAGTCGAGCAGTTTTCAGTAACTGATTGTTTCTCAAAACTAAATTTATACGAGAATTGTTCAGACTAAAATTAGAATTTCAGAATATAGTTTAATTAATCGGAAGTCAAATTAAAATCCATTCTAATTTGAAACGTAAAGGTAGAAAAGACATAACACTATTTTTCATTGTATACATGTGAAAAAACATGTCATTTATTATGAATTCAGGGAGCTGCTTCTGGTAAATCCAGGAAGATTCAGCGTAGGTAGTTTCTACTTTTGGTCCTGAATGAATGGGAACCTGTCTCTAACGTACGAGTATTATTCTGTGATTTTCAATTAGGGTTTTAAAGCTAACTCTTTTTTGGATTACTCCCAAATGCTTCAACTCCACCTGAGAAGAAAATAAGCAAAGTTTATGGGAGCAAACAGATAAAAAATATAACAGGTGCTAATTGTTTAAAGACGCAATTGTTCATTCAACAACTACAAGCGTATCTAATGCTAGCTGTCTTTGCATTTCATAGTTAAAATTTTTTACCTGTCTTTTTCGCTTATTCTCAGTTGCTTTTGTTTCAAATGAGGTTGTGCTGACAATATATGTTATGTTTAGATTGTTGGATGTTGAAGTTACTAGAACTAGAAATTTCTGTAATCATATTTAACAATCAATTTTTTAAAGTTAAGATTTGAAATGAAAATGAACCTGTGAAGTTGTTATTCAGTTATTCGTTTCCTAAATTATCTTTTAAGAAACTGCAATTCAATGGGTTATTCTTACCATATAGTTAAGGTAGCTAAAGCAGATAAAATATTTTTATTATTTAGCAGCACAAGATTTTTTTTTGTCTTAAATTTTTGGCTAAAAATATAGGGAATTTAATTTTACATCACGTTGCTTAGAATTAGATTCGGAAGAAATAGAAAAAAAAAATCGGTTAATTTTTTCGATGAATTTTGTATAAAATTTTTTAAGTGTACATTTTTTAATGTATTGTGTTGCGCGTTATTCCAAGAAAGATTGAAAACTTAGAACTTTGGGATTTTTCAGCTCACACACTTATATAATTCTATTTTTTGCTGAACCACTTGTAAGGAGCGTAATATTTAGGATTTGTGTCTATAGCTAAATTAAATTTTTAAAACATATAAATTTTTCGGAAAACTTAGAATATATGTATTTGCGATATTAGTAAGCATATAATTGTTCTGTCTGACCATCTGTTTGTAATATTGCTCTTCACCGTGATATTAATTAAATATTATGCTTAATTTCTTCCTGGTAAATCTTCTAACTTACTCCTTCAAATGTTAATAATCTTTGCCTAAAATTCTTAAATGCTTTTGATATTCAAATTTTCAATTCATTTATACATTTTATTTTAAGATTTTTGTTTAATTAAGTTAATATTAAATTAAATGATATAATAAGCAACATACAATTTTGATTTCTCTCTGAATGGAGTGCAAATTACTAGTTTTTGAGAAAATAGATTTGTTTAATCTAGAAAATTTGATTATTATGAAAAACAAAGAAAAATAACAACTTTTCTTGCTTAAATAAAAACGAAACATTAACCTTCCTCCTCGCATTGCTTTTTCTCTTTTAAATCTTGAAAAAGGCCTTGATATCCCCCACAAATTTCTATTTATTGTATTCTAATAAAGCAATTTATATAAACCGCAATAGCTTTACTTAATTTGCACTTCCTTCTTTTGAGTTTTATTACTCATCCTTTGGTTTTTCTTACTCGGTGTTTCCTGAGATCATTGCCTAATTACTTACTCCCTGTATATGCCCTAAGCGGAATTCACTATCTATGCTCTGCTTCAGCAGTTATGCCCTTGTACAAAGACCTGCTTTCTTATTCTCTACTCGAGATTATTACTTTCCCCCTAGCTTTTCTTTGACCTTTTATTTCTCGGACCACGATGATTTCATACTCTTGTCCGAAAAACTGGTTTAAAGTGTTTCATTTAACGAGTAAGCTTTTTGTTGAAATTCTGACACTGAAATCACCTTCTTTCAAAAGTAGGCAAGACCGTTAAATCAGGGTTAAAGATCGGAGTTAGTGAATGTTACAATACTTTATCAGCGTATCTATGCGGTTGATTTTATCCGGTTCGTAAATGAAGCAAAAGTAATGTTTTAAAATAAAGCGTGACTCAGTGATGCAGTGACAAATAATGAAGTTTAACACAGAAGCAGAATTACATAGAATATATTATTTTATTCTTTTCGTTGTAAAGAATTCAAATTTCAAAGAAATTCAATTCATAAATAAGTAAAATCCAATCAATAACATTACAAATAAGTGAAATCTGGATTTAAGTTGAGAAGAATGAATATTGTCTATTAATTACACTAAATAAGTATTTCACAAAGCTCATAATATGAATCATGATATTAAAGCACACCTTTTGCGCGTCATTGCAAATATAGTTCAAGGTGTGAAATAATTTTGACTCAGGAATTAAATGTTTAATTCTCATTTGCTTCAATTTTCCAGTCCCCCCCCCTTTTTTTTGAGCCTTTTTTTTTTTGTAAAGACTTAAGTTTCTCTCATTTTATTTCTAAAACAACTGGTACAGATTTTGTATGTGTGTGCTAAATTTATAAATTATAGTTCAAATTGTTTCTTACATACATATACTTTAAAAGTTATTTATTACATTCAGTAGTGAACCTTTTGTACTTTAACAAACTTAAAAACATTTTAAGAAAATTCCAGAATTATCCATGCCTCATTGAAAATATGATAACATATACTTCTTTATGCATCAATACCTCACAAAATGTAAATTGAAATTTATAGATTAGACTTTTATAATGCTTTAGATTGTGTAACATTTTAGATATAATGTAGTTGTTGATTTACTCCCCCAAAATAGAATAATTTTAAAGAAAGGACGCATCAAACTCATTTTTTATTATACTTCAACAAAATATATCCCATAATAAATTAGTTTAATTCTCCTTTTTTTCAAAAAAATTTACTGATTCAGAAAATCAATAGTTTTGAGGATGAAAATATTTATTCCCAATTATATTGTCGGTGATACGTAATGACTAATTGTTACCAAAGTAAAAAAATCTTATGAAACAAAAAAGGTAAGTAAATGTGTTATTTAATTAAAAAAAAAAACTGAAAAATAAGTATTTTTTCAATCAATAGAAGAAAAGATATTATAAAATTATGTGATTGAAGGTATTATTTCAAGCTCTAATTGCACGTAAATGACAATGATCAGTTCGAAGCAGCAACATTTTTATCGCTAAAAATCTAGTAAAAAAAGTTTCTATTCACTGACAGTTTTCACTTCAGAAATACTTTTTTACCTTGAAAAACATCTATTTGTTCACTTGAAGCTCATTAGTTACAACTAATCTTTCACTTCAATTACTAAAAGCTTCAGTCCTTTAACGAACCCAGAGTTACTCAGGGCTGTTGGTTTCATACAACACTCAACGTTTTCCTTTTACATTGATAATGGATTTTACGACAGGATTTGTGGTATGGCAATACGCGTTCCTGGCCAAGCAACCCTTTCCTCAAAGAAAACAACGAAATTTTTTGGAGGAGGAAAAACGCGAAACAGATCACAGTCTTGAGATAGTGCCAAGAACTGAGGCCCAAATATAATCTAGCTGTAAAGACAAACCGTGACAGTTTTGTCTGAAATATTTCAAATATGGGAACACTTTTCGCACAAATTATCGATTTGTAAATAAACAAGGAATATAAAACTGACAGTTTCCACAAGGAGTCACGCTGTATAATGAGTGATGATACTGAAAAGTGTTTGTCACCACTACCATTGATGAATATGTAGATTTAGCGAAAAGGGTAGAGGATAAACGTTTTATAATCTTTCAACTTGAACAAACTAACAGCGTTGCTGTTTTCTAATGTTTCATGTGCAATTCTTTATTCTAGAATGTTAATTGATTTTAAGCTAAAGACTTCTAGAAAAATACAATACCTATAAATAAAAATGTATTTTATCTATAAATAAAATTGTATATGCTGCATCTTAAAGAGAAAAACAAAGTGAATACTGAGTTTGAACCCAGTTAATTGAAAAGGTCTGAAGAATTATATTGAAAATTTTAATGTAATTTTAGAAAAATAATTTGCATGATACTTAAGTGTATTGTATTACAAAAAAAATAAATATCAAGTATGCGATTAAGAATACCATTTCGTCAAACAAAAGAAGACCAATTCATTCGTAGAAAAATTGTATTTTTAACTAAAAATAATAAACATAAAATCGAAATAGTTTAATAAACATTTATTTGCTATTGATTACTTATTTACACTTTTAAACTGCGTTCTACAGTTAAATCCTATGAATTTTTGAGATATAAGTTCATTACAGATAAGTAACTTTTATGAAATTCGCATGTATTCTATGCTATTGTGTAAATCAGACATAGAATATCTAATTTTCTTTTTTATTGATTTGATATAACATATTTTAATTAGATAATTATAAAAGTATTCACGTTTTTATTTATTTATTTTTGTAGTTCTTTTTTATATACTCCCCATATTTAAGATAACTTTCAAAAAAAAAAAAATTCTTGAATTAACGTAAATTTTGCCTATAAATGCAAATTTTATAAACTTTTGGGGCCTCAAAATGCGTAAAACACCCAAGAAAAGTTTTATTGATGTATATTTTTGTTGTCAAAAGGATATGTTATACAAATATAAACAAAAATTAAAAATTTACGCAAAACATGATAACTCAAAAGAAAACAAATATATTGACATTTTGTAAATTGAATTATACAGAACATAACCTTATTTAGAAAATGTACTATTATTTTGATAATATAGCTCTTACGTAGGAAGCTATGGTAGTTCGAATTCTGAACACTGAAATTTTCTAAAAAAGTCATTGTAATTTTCACGTTATTGCAATATAAAAAACTTCTACTCAATATAAAATCTGAAAAATAATCTATTCTATGTATAAGTATTTGAAAAGCATATATATAAAATTTCAGATTCATTGGTGTAAACATTTTGAGATAATGTGTCTTTCAGTAATGAACAATGTTTTTTTAGTCTTTATGGTCGGAGAAATTCATGATCAAGTAATATTAATACAGTTGTAACTCAGCTTCTAAATAAGATAGAAACAAGATTCAAAAAGATTTTTAAAGATAAAAGATTGAATTTAAATAGAAAACCTATATAAAAAATCTATATCTTAACCAAAAATTGTGTTCTGAAAGCGTACTCAGTCACTTTAATTTATTTTTAATTTCATCGGTAGAAATTCTGCAATTATTATCAATATTTAAAGAATATAGTTAGGATTTTCTCCCAATTTTTATCAGGTCTTCTTAAAAAAATTTGATTGTCATGGCTTGTTTTAGATTATTTTCTTGTGTGTTAGGTTTTCATTGCAATCGAAACGGAACTATTTCTTTACTTGAGTTTGTAACGCGAATGGCAACTCTCAGTATTGATGAGAGTCGAGTCTGTGATGTAAGCCAAATTGGCACTGCTTGCTAAAAGAACATGGTTGCAAATGTCGACGACAGTTATTCATTCTAAAATGCTGTTCATCAAATTCATTCTTTAAATTGTTGCTTTTGTGTTGATAGTAAATTACGTTTGCCGTTTAACGAACTCGTATTCTTTTAAGTAAATGGCTCTGGCTCTGTTCTACTTTGAAATAGCTCGTCAGATTCTACACATGTGTTTAGGTAGTAACAGACTGAACCTATTCAAAAACGCGAGAAAAATTTTGATTCATGTATATTACCATAGAATATGTATGAAATAATTATCTTTGTATGATAAAAATTTCGTTGAAAATGTAATCTGATGCAGGTTGAATAACAGTACGTTAACTGCATCAATCATGAAATTTAATGGGATACCTATACTAAGAAAATGTCCGTTAATTATTCCATACAGAGAGATATTTATTTCAGTATGATACTCCAAAATATCAGTTCATAGTAGCATTTATCTTTCAGAAATTAAAAAAAAAATTCAAATAAAATCAATAATACGAACGTCTATTTGTTTCTTCAGATATTCAATTTCGTTGAAAAACTAAATCACCAATGGAAAATTAACAGATTAGTTTGCTTTATAACTGTTTCATTCTCAGAACTGTTATTTTTGATAAATTGTCGCATTTTTTGCGGCTATTGTTTACTGCCAGCTAAAAGTAACAAACTCACCTTACTGAAATCTTTGTTCCAATGTCTTGCAGCGTAACACCAGAATGAGTGATTTATGACTCTCTGTCGCTAGCTTCTTTCTCCAGACTTTTTTTTCCTTCATTGTACCCGTCTCAAAAAATTCTATTAAACAAATTGAACTTTCTGCAAACACACACACACAATTAATGATTCTTGATTTTCTTCTGCATTGTGTCAGAACAATTATTTAATGTTGTTTGAGATTTATTTTCTGCATAATAATATGATCTGAAAGTAAGTTATGTGTCTTTTTTTAGATAGCTACATTATTTCATTAAAATCATACTTTTATAAGGACATTGAGAAATTTCTGATGCAAACAGACTTTGAAGCCATGTATTGAAGATTAACAAAATACTTTATATCATGGTTATGCCTTTTATACGTTTACTGCTTGAATAATTATTCAATATATATAAATGAACTCCTTTAAAATGGGCATTCGGAAAGCAATTACTGAAACGATTCGATTACTTTAAAGGATAATTTAGAAAATACATGTACAATACTTCATCGAAAATATTCTCTTGCACTTAATTGATGTAATGATATCTATAATATGACACATTCCGATATTGTAAACTATCTGGTGTTCAAATAATCTTTTCTTTGTAAAACTAAGTATCAATAAATATTCAATATTCTTTTAAATTTCATTGCCAAAGAGAGAAAGAGGGAGAGAGAGAGAAACGCAAATTGTGTCTCGTCCCTTTCATTTTTAAAAATTCGATATAAAAACCAACGTTTTTAAAAACAACGTTTTTATATGGTAAGATATAAGAACTTGAAAACTTATCCGCTTTGAGACTCAATTTCATGCCTTAAGATCTTCACATTTTGCATTTCACGTTTTTTTTTTTTTTTTTTTTTTATATACTTCTACAGTCTACATTAAAGTCACAAAGACATTTTAATTTTTCAGAAAAATCACTAACATCACAGTATAACATTACAGCATTTTGTACCCTTTTCAACACAGGGTTGTTGATAATTTTCTGTTTCCTCTCTCTCTATATATATATATATATATATATATATATATATATATGTGTGTGTGTGTGTGTGTGTGTGTGTGTGTGTGTGTGTGTGTGTGTGTGTGTGTGTAACTACAACGTATAACAGAAATTTTTTACTGTAATTATATCCATATATAAAATCCCTATTTATCTTGAACTGATTAGCATGTTTTGCAGATTTCAGTATTTCTATCAAAGAAAGATTGTTGTTAGCTATTTAACTGAGTTAGATATTTATAACAAAAAAAATTAATCCTACAATGCCGAAGATTCTTTTAAAAATAATATTCATATATTAGTAGACATTTAAAATAGAGGAACCAGCATACAAGAAGCTATATTCATTTTGGATACACGGAATATGTATTTTAGTCATTTTTAGAGATTCAATAATTTTAATAGAACGTCATAAGATAAGATGATTCATATATGCATGTACACAATCTGCAATAACACATTTAGTTTTATTCTGGATATAAATCACTGCATAAAGTTGATAGCTTAAGGACAGGTCTTAGAACAAGAGATTATTTAACAAATAGTTTAAAAAGAAAGGACTACAAAAATGTTAAAATGATTGTCCAGCTCCACCTCATACTTCTCAAGAAAATTTGTTTTTTTCTCAGCAGCACAGAATGTCTGAATTCTTTAAATCTCCACTGAAGATACACAACCCAAGCACAAAAGTTTTATCTAGTTGGAGCATGGCTCCTGGGAATTTTCCTTAACAATGATTTTACTTTTTTTGATAAACTAAACTATTTAGTTTAAAATCTACTTCGAGCTTTCTTGGTATAAGTATTGTGTTTTAACATACTGTGATACAAATTTTATTAATTTAAAGGAATCTTTTCCAGCGAAGTGCACTTGTCCCATATGCGTTAATTTAAACTGTCAGGATTTAGAGGGAGAGAAATTGTCGTTACCTGTTTCAGTAATTAAGGTCGGCTGGTGCCGAAATAGTGGTGTTACTATTTTTACAATTGCAAAGGTTCTTTTATCACCGGCAATGATATTTCCTTCGACATGATAACGCTTTGTTGTGTTTTAGATGCAGCTCAGTATGATATTTGGCAAAATGCCTGAAAAGTAAATACGCTTGGAAGCGATGCGGACCCCCCCATGTAATTACGAACAAGGATAAACTGACTAAGTATATAAA